>JAHHUM010002360.1:0-202760 GCA_036173005.1 Crenichthys baileyi
AAAATTTGTGAAGTGTGGTGTGTCTGACAGCCTTCCTCCTTTGTCGCCCCACATGGGCTTCAGAAGTATAAACCTCCCTTTGGTCCCAGGGGGTTTTAAAGCCCCTATCCCCCCCCAGTCCAGATACTGTTATCACTGGAGTTTTGGTTTTGCTGAGAAGGGGCAGTTCCCAGCTGGCGGGGGCCCCCAGCTCAGATGGCAAGAGGAATAAAGCTGAGCAGATTAAATATTCCCTGTCTAAAATAAATGGGAAAGTTTAGTTTTCCTCAGAATTGGCTTGGTATTAAACAACTGTACTGGCCAGATTTAATTCATCTCCAGTGGCACAGAGCTATATGTTTTTGGAAAGGCTGAAACAAGAAACAAGCATTCTTGTCGAAATAACCATTAAAGAGAGGAGGACACAGTGTTTTCCACTGCTGCATTTAAATACAGATCAGAGGTGAGGTCAAAATTATAAAGAACTTTTACATTCACTAGCTTTATAAATGCAGTTTGGAAGAGATTAAAACATCGTTTAGAAGGGACAGTAAAGGAATTTCAGTGATTTGTGAATTTAAAGTGTGTTCAGGCAGTCCATAGACAAAAGAGAGAAGATACTAAGAAAGAAACATCTTTCGCATGCACTGGAACGCACCATCAGGGACATGACCTGGGGTCAACAGGTGTTTTAGGTCTCTGAATCATACGCCCTCGCCTGGGGGACACAGCCAGGGTTGATCAGGCCCTGACTTGTGTCCAAGCAGCAATCCACGGATCATCCCTCATCGGCCATTGCCACTTTGTGGCTTTCTCTGCGGCTTTGCTTGCTAATACATGACACTCTTTTCAGCCATCCCTGCAATGCCTGGTCGGTTGAGAACTCTGCAGAGGGAGCGACCAGCAAATCCTCTAGAGCCCACTTCTATGGGTTTGTAAAATGTTGCAAAATGTTTTCCAGCCTCTGCCTCCATACATCTCTGCAATGCCTGGTACTTGGCACACTTCTTCTATAATTTTCTTCCTCCATCTGCTCTTCCCAGGGCACTGTAAGCTCCAGCATGATCAGGTGTTTGGTGGCCTTAGAGGTTATGATCATGTGCAGTCGAACTTTCCCAGGTCAGCCTGGTTGCAGTCTGAGGCTGTGTAAAGGAGGCCTGTTGTTGTTCGGACTTTCTTTGGCCATGATGGTGTTTGATGGTGCTAATGGCTAAGGCTATGGTCTCAGCCACCGCCTGGTCATAGCACCACCGATAACGACCATCTGCGATGCCAGTTTTTCAGAAGAGATGTTCCTAGTGACATGATCATGTGGCTTCATCCAAACTGGGTCTTTGCTTGGTTTTTATAGAACCAGACTCACTTTAGTTTTAGTTTTCAGACATATAAAAGTGAAAATATGCAAAAATATTTGACTGACCTCAACAGAGGCACTGATGTTCCCATTTTAACAAAACAGTGCTTTAAAGTGAAATTTGATGTCAGTCTGCTGGTTTTCTCTTAGGTATCATGAGAAATAGGCCTTTCTCCATGCATCACATGCTGCTTCACACAGTCAATCCCTCTTGCAGCTTAGTCACGTCACTGTGTATTCAACTGCCAAGTGAAAACAACACCACTTCCATTCAGTCTTTATCAGTACATCATCAGTTCGGGGAACACATGGTTTTCCTCATAGGGCCGTCTCCTCTCTCGATCGTATTTCCCACTCTCGATTTCTGTCTTCCACTCTTTCTCAACACCCAGAGAAGGCTTTAACAGGCCTTCAAACAACAGCTTAAAACCTTTTTAAAATTTTTATTAAACATGACTTACGACTATAAAGTCAGGCTTTCAATCATTATAGGAGCTGTACAGGTTTCAGAGGGTCTCCGTGAGAAGCATCATTTCTAAGCGAGATGTGTCCAAATGTGTTTCAGGGCACATGACTTTTGGACTGTTTTTGTCGGTTTTGGTTGAGTGTTTGCGTGTGAGCCAGAGAGACCGTCTGTTTGCTTTCTGTGGGTTTCCTCAGGCTGCGGAGAGCTTGCCTCTGCTTCTTTTATTATCATTCCAGCAGGTCTGGTGGCAAACTCGTGAGAGTGTGGGAGAAATTTATTTTCAATTCACAGGGAAATCTGATTCAGAGAAGTCAGACAATCTGGCAGAGACATTGACTGTCCTGTTGACTCAGATTTAAAGTTTGATTTTATCAACATTTTTACAGTGACTGGCAGTAATTTTAATGTTTTGGAGCGACCCAGCCAGACTCCTGACTTGAACCTGATAGAGTACCTGTGGACGGTGTTGAAGATTAGGGTGATGGCAAGGAGGCCTTCCAACCTCAAAGACTTGGAGCTGATTAATAACACAAATCATCAAAATACCAGTGGAAAAAGCAGGTCAGCAATTATCAGAAGGGTCGGGTCACTGAGATTATTGAGAATAATATAAATAATTGTCAACATGTTATGTTTTAATAAAATGTCAATCAAACAAATATTCATTGTCTATACTGCTAATCCTTCCAGGGTCGTGGGGGTCCCGGAGCCAGCACCCCCACGACCCCCAATCTCCAGTAGTCATTGAGAGAGAGGCTGGGTGGACCCTGGACTGGTCACCAGTGATCAATAAAAGCGAGATAAATCTCTTTTGTTTTCACTGAAATTTAGCCAGGGCTATGAATAATTCTGGGCTTAACTGTTACTGTAAAGGGAGTCTGAAATGAAGCTTGGTGGTAACAGGTGAGCCAACATTGTGTCTATTTCCACCCAAGTAGTAAAATGTATATATATATATAATTTTTTAGGATCTTTCTCACAATGTATATGTGTGAAAAAATGTAACCTCTTAAGCCCGAGGGTCCCCTTACAAGTGGACTTGGCCTCTTTCGTAGCTGACTAACTCTGAGACTGACACACACTTGTCATATGTCCAGATCTTCATCTGAGACACCTCTTCAAAAGTATCTACTTCATTCTTATATCTACTGGCCACAGCTCAAACGGCATCCAAACAAGCACACAGATAGCCAAAATGCAGCTTATGACCAAGAACTGTTTTGCAGTGTGGCATGATTTAAAGTGAACTGTTTTTCATTTTCTCTATTCATCCTATTTCATTATACACTGCCTGGCCAAAAAAAAGTTTCCACCAGGAAAAAAAAGGTCACACACTCTAATATTTCGTTGTACCGCCTTTAGCTTTGATTACGGCACTCATTCACTGTGGCATTGTTTCGATAAGCTTCTGCAGTGTCACAAGATTTATTTCCACCCAGTGTTGCATTCATTTTTCACCAAGATCTTGCATTGACAATGGCAGAGTCTGACCGCTGTGCAAAGCCTTCTCCAGGACATCCCAAAGATTCTCAATGGGGTTAAGGTCTGGACTCTGTGGTGGCCAATCCATGCGTGAGAATGATGTCTCATGCTCCCTGAACCACAATTTGAGCCTCACTTATTAGTGGTTTTCTTAAGGCTACACAGCTGTTCAGTCCCAATCCCTTGAGTTCCCTTCACATTGTGCGTGTGGAAATGCTCTTACTTTCACTATTAAACATAGCCCTGAGTTCTACTGTTGTTTTTCTTCGATTTGATTTCACCAAACGTTTAAGTGATCACCGATCACAATCATTCAGGATTTTTTTCCGGCCACATTTCTTCCTCGAAGACGATGGGTCCCCACTATCCTTCCAGTTTTTAATAATGCGTTGGACAGTTCTTAACCTAGTTTTGGTAGTTTCTGCAATCTCCTTAGATATGTTTTCTCTACTTGATGCATTCCAATGATTTGACCCTTCTGAAACAGACTGACATCTTTTCTACGACCACAGGATGTGTCTTTCAACATGGTTGTTTAAGAAATGAGAAGCAACTCATTGCACCAGTTGGGGTTAAATAACTTGTTGCCAGCTGAAACATAATCGCCCAGGCAGTAATTAACCAACGGGAGGCACGTACCTATTTGCTTAGTTAAATCCAGGTGGCGACTTTTATTTGGCCAGGTAGTGTAGTTTTTTTGTATATATAGTTTGGAATTAGAGCGTGAACATAAAGAGTGCTGGAAAAATAAAAATAGTTTTTTTTTTTGGAAAAACTACAGTTTTATGAGCAAATATATAATAGCAACCCACATTTTCAATTTCAAGAATAAATCCAAAATTTCAATAATTGTGCCAAACTGTGCCAAAATGGCACAGTAGGGGTCCGCCTGGATTTGTTTCAGTCTAAACATGTATAACTTTTCAATTGCGTTATTGTGTTTATTTCCTTCTTTACAGCAAGAGTAAGAAGTTTTGTATGTAAACATCTGTTTTTTTAGGCGGAAATAATTTTTTAGGCATCTAAACCTAATTTACTCAGGTCCAGAATAATTTACCCTCAAATTTTCAGATCCACATCATCCTCCAGGACCTTTCTGTTAGTTGGTACCTAGATTAGCAGTTTAAACATTGTACAAGTTGAGAAATGCCTTGTAAAGTATGAGTATGCATTTTTGGGAAAATAGACCCTCGGGCTTAAAAGGTTAAATTTAAGTCTTTTTGCACACCTGTTACCACAGTATAAATATGGATCATGGCAAGATTAAAGTTCTACTGTTTTAAATAAAGTGTTAGGCTCTTATAAAGGGCAACTAATAATCTAACTGAGTGTTATTAAAGCTGCTGTAATGCTGTTGAACAACGTATTCAAACCAGAAAGCACATATATTTAGTCTTTGGGGTCAAAAAAAGGTTATAACCCAGAACAGCTAAAGACTAAAGAGGCTAGGCAGAACTTCAAGCAAATTTCGGGTCAGTGAGGTTAGGCAGACCATCACTCGAGCAGGTGGGAAAGAGGCCTGGTGTGTTTGTGGATGTGTGTGAGAGGTCTGGTAGGTCAGCGGATGGCTGTCTAGATTCTTTCATTCTGGTGTTTAGCTATGTGACCGTTGCAGGCTCTGCATTTGACAGCTGCTAATCTAACCCACCCTGGAAATAAGGGTGCCTGTGCCTGTTGGTGCATGTGCAATTGTGTCGTTTATATGTACATGCTTGAGCCTGAAATAAGTGTAAGCTGACACGGCAAAGTGCTCTTACTTAGCGTGTGGTTATTTTTGCTTTTTCCTCAGGAGAGGTAAGAAAACATATGATACAGCTGAGCTAATGTGAACAGGATAAACAAGGAGAATAGAGTGCAGAGTAGGAGCAAAACGCTCCACAAAATCCATGCCTTAGTTTTGAGCCAACATTTATCACTGTTAAATGTACTGTACTTTGCTTCTTTGACCCCTAAACCTGGAACAACAGAAAAGTCTCTTTAACATTTAATTATTTGGTTTTCACTCTCTCTACCTTTCCACTGAGAGGCAATTAACAGAAATGGAAGTTGGTCTTTCCCACCTGACTCCCTCCTCCTTGGGTAATTTCACCACTGACCAGTCAACACGGACATGTTGCTGCCAGCAACAACAATCCATGTTTCACAGTGCTTGTGCATATTTCCAGGTTTATCTACCGGTTTCTACCAACATCATTGTAGATTACACAAAATCCAAACTGATCTGGCTGCTGTGCTTCACAAGGTTCAACACGTGCTGAACTAAATGATGCATATGTTCTGAACCAAATCAAACAAACATGGAACAGATTTTTTTCATGCACTTTTTTATGCCAGCCGTGGAGTACACCATATGTGGGTTTGGAGATACCAACCAGCCCCAGGCAGAGCTCTGTGGTGTTGGAGTTCTGCACAGTGAGAGAGAGGGTGAAAGCTTGGGGCTTAAATCTGACCCCTCGTCTTCACTCTTCTGCAACTTTTGGCAGCGTTCTTGTCTTTGTTGTCCTTGCTTTTTCCTTTATGTTTTTTTTTTTTTTTACATCTTTCTGGATTTCGTTTATTGAAATGAATATAAAGGTCATAAACTACAAACCAATTGAAAATGAAAAGCTGCAAAACAGTTTTTTTGGGAGTTTTAAGGGGAAAACAGAACGGCGCTTTGGTGGTGGTCTCACTGAAGTGTGTCCAAAACAACAGACACCTGGATTTCAGCCAAGAGTAGTTTATTCAGTAGTGAAGACTCTTGTCGTGTTTAACCCTTTACAAAAGGATAGCTATAGGACTAATTTTCTGAATGACGCTCTGGATCGATCCTGCTGAGATAAACTCAGTTCCTCCAATGGTTTCATGATGCTTATTTTTTGAAAGCTCAGGTGTGTGCGCTCGGTCACTGGCTAACTTTGTGATTTATAATCCCCAGAGGTAGCTGGGAGAGGCATCTGTGCAGGTATATGACAGAACTGCTTTAAGGAAGACAAGCTTTCTTGAGAAAATCAGACTAACAGATACTCACAACCAGACCCATTTAGGAGCATATTTCTAATACCTAAAACAACTGAAATTAAAAACTTTGCTTGTATTTTAAGTAGTTTAAAGGGGATTTTATATGTGTACATGTACATCTGAAAGATTATATGTGCTACCAAAAAGGTTTTTAATAAACTTTTCCTTGAGTCTTTAAACTGAGAACCCTCATACCACTGTCTACTGCATGTAATATATTAACCGCTCATAACTACTCTGTATAGACCTGCATTGATTTGACTCTTTTAGGGCTTCCAGAATACATTTGTTCAGTAGGATCACTTGGTTTTCTGCAGTATGATTCTTCAACTGTTTGTTTTCGCTCGACCATTCAGCAAATGACAAACACAGCATACGTTTCCAAGTAACACTGCTAACTAGACATGAGCTAATGTATTTCCTGATTGCACAACAGTGTAACGCAATGTACTTATCAAAAGTGAAATATCTGAGAAAACCTATAAAGCCTAGATGTTGCTTAAGACCTCATCAAAATTAGCAGCACTGAAACTCTTGCTTCAGCTTACTTTTTGTTTTTGTGTCCTAAATTTTCTTTTATTTGGTTAATGTCAAATTTATCTTTAGGATTCCTGGAATCATTATTTGGGAGAACTCCACCTGATGCCAAGAAAACACCTTCCAAGAAAGCTGATGGGTGAGTTGGGAGTTTGCTTTTGAAAGTTTTCTGAAAAAACATTAATGAAATCTACATGCAATATCCACATTCACCAGTCCTAATTATCATCATTTAACAAAAACACACAACAGATTGCACACTTCCAAATATTTATAAAAGGTCTAAATAAAAGTAAAACTATGTGTGAAAAATCAAGTAAACCCTTGCGGCTTCCGCAGAATTTTTAAGGGAAAGTAGCAGCTGATTAAATATATGTGATGAACAGATCATCATTAGTTTGACCTGCTTTATTAAAGCAGGAGTTTGGTCAGTTTGCTGCTCTGGAGCATACAGGTGTGTTTTGACACAATGCCAAAACTAAAAGACAACAGCAAGGCTGTTAGAGGAGCAATTGTTGCTGCTAATCAGTCTGGAAAGGGTGAAAAGGCCATTTCCAAACCAATGCAGCTTTATTTATAAAGTACATTTTTGATTGAAAGGGATAAACAATTCAAATATAAGCAAGGATAAATATACAAAAAACAAATTGAATTTGATCATTCTACTGCAAGAAGGATTATTCCCATGTGGAAAACATTAAAAACATTTCAGAGACCCTGAAGGTCTGATAAATGACTGGATCCAAAGAGCTCCACCTCAGACTCTGCAGACCTAAGTTAGAATGCTAAATGTTTATAAAAAGTTTATGACAAGAACAACAGAGAACGATGAACAGGTACAGCTTGTTTTCCAGGACAGAACAAGAAAGCATCTGCTTTATGGCAGCACAGCATAGGTTTGCAAATTTACATCTGAATGAACCACAAGACTGATTGAGCAATGTCCTTTAGGAGAGACGAGACCAAAGTAGAGACAGTCTTTAGGTTATTTTGTTATTAAACACAACTTATCTGTCTGCGAGGATACCTGATATGTTCTGACTGAGACTTCTAGATGGTATGCAACGTGTTAAAATTAGAGTAATTCAAAGTAGAGATGTTTGGTGTTAGTGCATAGCACCATGTTTGGAGAAAACTAAACAGCACATTGGCACAAACACCTCATACCAGCTGTTAACCACAGTGGTGGAGGTATGATGAAATAGACTTTCTTTTAACAGCCACAGGACCTGGACGTCTTGCAGTGATTGAGTCAACCATGAACTCCTATGCAGTATTCTAGACTCTTATAATACTCTATCTGTCTGAAGCTTTGCCCAAACTGGGTCAGCAGCTGGGGAATTTATCCCAAACACAGCAGCAAATTTACAACACTATTGCTGAAAAAGAAAATAGTCAAGGTGCCACTATGGTCCAATTAAATCCTAGACCTCATCCTCATTTAAATTCTGCAGCGGCCGCTTAAGAGGCTTGTGCAGAAACAAATTCCTGCAATCCTTGAATAAATAAAGCAATGTTGTTGAGAACAGTTGACTGAAAAACTCAGGAGTAAAGGGGGCTCTACAAGCCGGTGGATCATGACGTGTACTGAGTTTTTTCACAGGAAGAGTTGCTATTTTTTAATGTTTTTTTTTTTATGTCCTGATACGTAAAACCCTAGAATCTTATCTTTACTGCACCATGTAGGTCAGAGATGTGAAGGCCAGTCAGAGCTGTTGCCTCAGCTCTGTGGCTGCATCATATGATCTGATATATTTCTATAGTAAGCCCAGAACTTAATGACAGCCTGAGTGTAAATGTATGTTGTGCTGTTTTTGGGACTCTACATGTTATGCATGAGTGGGGTGACTGGGTTCACTGTGTGTGTCTTGAGTGTGTGTGACACAGAGAAATTAGTAGGGAGGCTATGACAGACAGGACAATCAGGGTCGCCTGACCACAGAGGAATTCTCCCTGCAGGCCTCAGGTCCTACAGCTGTTCCCAGCACATGGTAATTACTGTACCTCACACTCTACACACTCACACACTCACACACACACACACACACACACACACACACACACACACACTGTACTAAACCTTTACATAATAAATACACTAAAGGCAGATGTTGCACGGCCCAGTGGTCCAGGACTTTGTCAGAAGCATGACATGGCGGCATGGAAGTGGGTCAGGCAGCCATGTTTGCTAAGTGTAATGTTTATTTTAACTTGTGCGGAAAGCAGATGGGTGGAGTCCACCCAAACCAGAACAGTCACAGTCAAGTAACGTCAAGATTAGAAAAAGCACACACACAGCTGGGGACGAATCTCTCTGAAAGCGTTGAGGTGTTATTCTCGTTTGACAGTTTGGATGCCAGCTTCTATTTTCACAGTCTTTGCTGAAAAGAGACAGCATGTACCCAGGTAGGTAATGTGTGCTGCTGAGGTGTTGACCATCATATGACCGGATCAGTGCACTATAAAAACACAGCCACATGATCTGCACACACACACACACACACACACACACACACACACACACACAGGTACGGGTTCAATGGGAAACATCACACCACCTCTTTCTCTCTTGACTTTGCAGGCTGCTGTCGGCATGGTAACCTTTGACAAGTCTGACGTCAAGGCCACTTTGTGTATATTCATCTCCCTCGGTGTGTGCTCCTACATCAGGAGGTGCATTACAGGGAGGATGTGAGCGAGACATGAAGGCGAGCTGAGACAGAAAATATGAGAAAGTGCACCTCTTTCATTCAGTCTCTGTATCCTAAGATCTTTCTTCCTGGGTTCCTACACATTTTATATCAAAATGTTTTTCGCGCTGAACTTTTCAGATTTTAAGATATTAAATACTGAAGTTTACAACGAATTCAGGGCTGTGTTTTCTACAGCAGTCAGGCTTTCCATATGGAATCTACAAAAAGAAGAAACTGAAAGAAATAAAGGAAGGAAAGACAAATAATGAAGAAAGAAAAGAAGGAAGGGAGCATAATAGAAAAGATGGCAGGGGATGGGAGGAAGGAGTTAATGAAGAAAGGAAAGAAAGAAGGAAGCAAAGGTAGAAGGACGTATTCATGGAAGGAAGAAAGGAAGGATCTTAAGAAGGAAGAACAGAAGGAAGCATCTGAGGAAGGAAAGAAGGAATGAAGGAAGGAAGGAAGGAGTAAGGACAAGAGCATGGAAGAAAGGAAGGTTAGAAGGATGTATAAAAGGAAAAAAAAAGGACATGAATAAGGAAGGAAGGACACATGGAAGAAAGTAAGGGCACAAAACAGGTAAGGCGGAGGGAAGGACACAACATTTAGACAATGAGAAAGGGAATAAAATCTTGAAATACAAATATTTTCCCATGCTCTTATTTCTGTTTTTATACTTATCCAGACCTGGAAAATATTGAAACCAAATTGCAAACAGTTTCAGACTGGGTAGGAACCCTGAATTACTTGATTTCCTCGATCAGCTTTGGGCCTCAGTTTGTGAAAGAACATTTAGAAAGTTGCTGACAAGGCAGGGTCACTGACCGAAAGCTTCATTTTGCAATAAACAACAGTGCCAGTGGTCCAGCACGGTGGTGGAGGGCTGGTGATTTGGGCTTGTTTTGCCGCAACAGGACCAGTCATTAAGTCATCTGCACCCTTAAAACAAATGTGTTTTTTAACACATTTCCCATGTTATTATTAAGCAAACCCAACTTGAGTTCTATTTAAACAACTGGACAGACACAGCATGTGTTGAACCATTAACCAATCACATCACTTCTTGGGCGTCTTGAGGTCTGGAACTTTCTACTCCACAAAATGTTAACGGAAGTGGCCGCCATTACAGGAACTCCATGCAGCGGGACATCAAAGATAAAAAAAATGTTTCCTTCGATAAACTGTTAATAAAGCATAAGTAGAATTTCTTAATGAGGAGATTGACTTGTGTTGTTTAGCTAATAAGTCAGTCTGTTGTAACTCATACAACGGTCAGTAATGGTTAGCTTAGCTTACAGCGACATTCTTTGGCTGGAAATATATTTAAAGGGGCGTGGTCCTGGTGGCGGAGGGGGTTAGGCGTGTGACCTTAGTCCTCCACACAGACTGCCGCAGGAGCGGATCCCAGTTGATGCTGTCTGCACTCCTTACCCTGCGCTTTCCACACCATTTCCTGTCTCATTAATGTCGAAAAAAATAATGGTAGCTAGAGCCTAAAACATATATAATATATATATAATATATATATATATATATATTATATATATAAAAGACTCCTAATTAAGATGTTAGTATTTAGATAAATAACTTGTGATATTACACAGCTGTGGGAGCTAATGCCCCTAGCAGGTATTTTATGTCCGCGCTTGGTAAACAGGCTTTAGGCTAATGTTAGCGAAAAATGTCCATTTAGTTTTAACCTATAGTATGCATACGTGGTGCCAAGCCAGACCAAGTAGTTTGTATCTGGTCATGTTAACAAGCTATAGTTGTGCCTTAAAAACTGGTAGAAAATTAAATCCACTTGATTCTGGTCAGATAGTATGACTTGAACAGTCCTCAACAAGACCCACTGTAGAACTGGTACACATATTTTGTTAACATGGTGGATTGATGTAATGTAATGTAAGAAATGCGTGATTTATTGTTGAGATTTAATTTTGTCTCACTTGGTCTCAACAGTAACTTTTGTGATAGCAGCTCCTTATTATGACCAATAAACATGTACTCAAAGGTCAGAATACCAGCTGCAGTCCTGCACTTTATTTAGGACACACAGACTCTGCTACAGCAATCCTTAATGTTAAGTCATCCTGAAAATGCTTTCTCAGAAAAGTGCTACAGAATTAGTGGATGACAACCGATCACTGGTACTTGATAAGTAACTTAATGCAAATATCAATCTCTCGCTCTCTTTATATTGGTTTGATGCAGACTTTGTTAAATTGTATAAAGGGAAGGCTGATGATTTTCTTCACAAACGAGAGATTGCCTTCAGGGAGATGTTTGAGGATCAGTCAATTTTATCCTTCTCTGGAAACAACAGTGATGGTATGTTTACTGATATTCAGGAATATGTTTTAAAATGTTTTAAATGATTTTTTGCAAGTCAGATTAATACATTATGAAAACCTTCCTTTTTGTATTGACATCTACTTTTCATGTAAAACTTTTATGTATGAGCTGCTTCAAAGAACTTCAGGCGCTCACACATCTTCCACGAACTGCATCGGGACAAGGTTGGGGTTGGAGTTGCTACAGTGTGAAATCAGCCATTTCCTTTCTTTTGGACTGTGTGCCTCGCTCACAGCTCCTTGTTGTGTGTTACAGTCAGTAAAGGGAATAACGGCATTAAATTAAACAGCAATACTGACAATTAAATGGGGTGCCTTATAAACTGAAGCTACTCACTGAAGCTCTTGTCATCTGTCGTGGCTCACAGCCACAGGAGCTAAGCTTTTTTCTTTGGTGAAGAGAGCAGCAAGAGGCGAGACAATTGCATAAGTGATGATGATTGGCTAAGGTAGCCTAAGCTTTCACAGTAAGCCAATCAGAGGCAGTGTTCAGTTTATATACAAACACAAATGCTGTAAGCTGCAACAATGGTGGGTATGAAGGGAAAGAATGCGTTTTTAATGTAGAAGTACAGACACTACTTTATTCTCCTTGAGGTAAAGAGCAAGAATGTACATATGAAGTAAATATTAAAAGTTCTGTGTAAGTACTTGTCTATGTAATTCCACTTTATGCAACTGGCTTGTGAAACCTTAGAAAAAAAAAAATCTAAATTTGTAGACATATTTAAACTTAAAAAAAGTTACGCAATAGTTAGTTTCCCTGTTAACTAGTTACTTTATAGTGGAGTAATTCAGTTACTAACTCCAATAAAAGCAATAACTAATTTCTTTTTTAAAGTAACATGCCCAACGCTGGTTACAGTCTGGAACAAGCATCCCGTCGTTGTTTGACAATCTTGATTCATTTGAGGGCCTGACAGTCAGGGACACCCAAGTGGACCCATCAGTGTGTCATTGTGGCAAAATGTTACCGGATTGCCGTTCCACATGGAGATGATGTCATGATCTGCCTGTGTTAGGTTTTTGAGTTTGTTTACTTTCTCTGCACAGCCAGGTTCTTCTCTGTTCATTCAGGTTTATTAGATTCTTTCTCTTTAGCTTTTGTTACGTCCTGGATTCCTGTGTTAGATGTATGTTAGTCTATATTTCCTTATAGATCTGGTTCCCCCTCGTTAAAGTACTTTAGTTTAGTCTCATTCTTTACTTGCTCCAGTTCATTTACATGTGTTTCTGTTGCCTTCCTGCATTCCTGCTAATCAGTGTTTACTATTTGTCACACTTCCCTGTGTTATGATTTGTGGGTGTTTTTGGGTTTCGTTGGTCTGTTTCACAGTTAAGGTTTTGAATCGTTCTCCTGGTTATGCTTTAGTTTCATGTTTTTCTAGTTGTATTTCTATTAGTTTGTATACTTGGATTTCCGTTCTGCTCACTCCATATATACACACCTGTTCTGTTTATTCTTCGCGGAAACATTGTCTCTATCATGCTGCCTTGTTTTTTGGATCATACCATGCCTGTCTTGCCTCCTCGTTTATTGTTTATTAAATCCTTTTTCACTTACCGTCATGCTGCCTACTAGTCTGACACCCTGCAGTCCCTTGGTTACCAGCTGTCTCATATTCTCCTGATTAATTCCTCTCCTACTTCATTGGTCCACTCTCCACTTCCCTTAGTATCTAAGTTCTCTGGTTTTCATTGTTCTCTACCGGTTCCTCCTGGAAACTACCCAGCTTGCTACCCTGTTGCTGTCTCAGTCCATGTCCTCTGATCCCTTGCTCCTGTTGTCATCCTGCTCATATCACTCGGTGTTCCTGGTCAAGTTAGTTTATAATTAAATCTTTTTCATCTACTCCACTACACTCTGCATTTGGGTCCTACCTCAACACACAAGGCCTGAACTGCTCTCTTGACATGCTGTTTTATTGGATCTGCAACCTTGCCTACCCTGTCCAACTGCTTTCTGTCTTCTCTTTCCTTGAGCATATTGATGAGACGCCAGTATCTGGGAAGATCCAAAGTGTCTGAACTCATCTTCAAGCTCCATGCTATGCCATAAGTAAGCCATGTAGGTATGTTCAAAGCGCAAGCATTTAATTGGAGAAGTCAGGAATCATCTCATAGTCTTTCATGCCTTATCAGATTCCCAAGAATCTCAAACAAGTGCATACAGCAGTTGTGTTAAATTGTTAGGACAGGGATTGTGTCAAATTGAACATAAAATCTGTCATCCTTACATAGACAAATTATTGTGTTGACTTTTGAATCAATTTGCGTTAATATAAACACATTTGTTTGAAGAGTGTATGAACTCCTCTGTAAATCAAAGTCTTCCAGAGTGAAATACTGAAGCTTGACCCAAACTGGGTCATAAACGGGTCAATGACGCCAAACACAGCAGTAAATTTACAGCAGAATGGCTGAACAAGAAAATAATCAAGCTGTTGCAATGGCCTAGTCAAAGTGCAGGATGAAATGCTGTGGTAGAGTCTGAAGAGACCTGTAACAGAAACAAATATCTGCAAACCACAATAAACTGAAGCAGCGTCGTAAAGAAGGTGGACGAAATGTTCTCGACCATGGTGACTGATAAACTCAGACAGAAAACGGTTATAAAAGTGACTCTACAAGCTTTTTGTACTTAGTTTTTCCACATAAAACTTTTCTAGCTTTACTTAATCTTTGTATTATACAGTACAGAACCTGTTGCATGTATGTTGTTGCACAGCTAAGGTTAGATTTAAAACTGTTTAGAACCTGATAAAGTCTGGAAATATTTGTCTTAAAGTTTCTAATACGTAAAACCCCAGAACTGAAAGAGGGTGTACTTTCCTTTCCCCCAAGCCACACTAGAATGTTGTGAAAAAAACAACTGAATCACTGTTGTCAGTTGTGTTTGTGTGTGACTGTTCTCGTTAGTGATTCAGCTCAAATTTGACCCCTCCTGTTGTGTTCTCCAAATATGTCTCTGAAAGTTCTTACATTCCAGGTGCCTTTTCCCACACTGACGTAATGAGCAGCATATTCATCCCTTTCCTTTGGTAACTGCGGCGGTGTCACATTTGCACAGGGTAAATTTAAATGTGAAACCCCACGGGGACTGAAAGGATGGTTTAACTCTCAAAGCACTGACTCATATTAGCCCACTGGGGGACAATCTCTGTCGTGCTTTTGCAGCTCTGCTGAGAATCACGCTTTTATCTTTCTTCTCAGAAGACTCTGGATGGATTTATTTGAAACACTATTCAGATTAGAGTGAAACCGAAAAGGGCCTTGTGATATAAGCCGTTTGGGTCTTATCGGTCCCCTTAATGAACCTGCTCTCTGACTCAGACCCTGGCTTCTCTTTTATTCATGCCCGCCCGCAACCATGCATAGTGACAATGCTCTCTTCTGCAGATGTCTGCTTTGTGTAATACAAAACATCCTCTGCTGTCCTCACAGAAACTTTTGAAACAAAGGTAGCATGATAATACCAACTAGGGGATTTCTGCTTGAAGGGAATGTACAATAAATTCAGGAATTATCTCCATGAATGTACCATGCTGTGGAAAAGTGTCTGTCCTTTTACAAACTTCTTCTGTTTTTCATTGGTTGTCACACTTAAATGTTTCAGATCATGAGACAAATTTTTATATCAGACAACAATAACCAGAGTAAATATAAGTTATCCAAACCAAACTGGCCTTATCTGAAAATATAACCACACCCCTTGATAAATCATGAATTTTCAGCCATGCCCAGGCCTGATTACTGCCCCTCTTGTAGAATCAAGAAATTAATTAAAGAGAATCTATCTGACAACACGAAGTAGGCTAAAAGATCTGAAAAAGAGACATATTATGCCACAATCTAAAGAAGTTTAACAATAGAGGTGAAACTATTGGTCTGATACCTAAGGTAAAGGGGACTCCAACGAACTACTGTGAGAGCCATTATACACATAAAAACATGGAAAACATTTCCACGGGACGACAACATCTAATACACTGCAGGCCTCACTTTATTCAGGTGAGGTCAGTGTTTATGATTCAACAATAAGAAAGAGACCAGAAAAAATGGCCTCCATTGGAGTCCAAAAAGAACACAAAGACTTGTCTCACATTAGCCCAGTTCCATCCATCTCTTTCTCAATCCTACTATAATTCATAAACAATGTACCTGAGTCTTTTGCTTCAGGCAGAGACTCATCTTCAGGGAGCACTCCACCGTTTTCCGCTTCAGAACCATGACCTTCTGACCGGAATCATGCAAGGACAAAGGACAAAGGACAGAGAGGGCCTGAACCAACCCATAACAGACACCTTAAAAACATGCAATGCTTTCTTTTCACAAAGCCACAGATGTTTTCCTTTCCTGTACAGGCAAAAGCAGAAATGTGCAAAACTAATTGGCCAGCATGATATAGATGAATGAATAAAGGAAAGTGAAAGAAGGTGAAGGAGTGTTATGTCCTGATGATGAGTCAGTCCCTAATATCAACCAGATGGAGCTGAAGACAATTTTAACTGATTTTTATCTCAATATCACATACTTTTTAAAAACACACATTTCCAGATATCTCAGTCCTTTGTTGGACCAGTTTCCAAGTATAAATACAAGATATTTCTACCGTAAACAGACCATGAATATGGTACATAAAAAATGCATTGATGCTTTTCCAAACTCAATTTTCTTTTTGCTTATTTATCCAGACTTGGAAAATATTGCAATCGAATTCCACTGTTTCCACTCTGTCAAGTAACTGTTATGATTTGGGGTTGTTTGGTTTTTGTTTTTTTCTTTATGTTATGTTCACAGTTAAGGTTTTGAATAGTTCTTCTGATTATTATTATTATTCTTGTTAAATTTTTGAATCATGTTTCTGTCTGTTTTCTGGTCATGCTTTAGTTTTGTCATCTTGTTCATGTTTTGTCAAGTTTGGTTTTAGGATCTGGTTATGCTTTTGTTTCATGTTTTTCTAGTTTCTGTTAGTTTGTGTTCAAGAGTCTCTGTTTTGCTCCAGCCACGTTTTGTTCTTCTGTCAATTAAGTTTATTCGGTTCACCTGCACCTAGTTAATCTGTCTTGCTTCACCTGGTTCACCCTCCATAAATACACACCTGTTCAGTCACACAGCGCGGAAACATTTCTCAAATCATGTCTTGTTCTCAGCTCATGTCTTGTTTTGTGGACCATGCAATGCCTGTCTAGCCAGCCTGCTTCTGTTTTGTTCCTGCCTCTTCTGAGAGTGAGTTTTTGTTTTTTTATTAAATCGTTTTTCACCTACCGTCATGCTGCCTACTCATCTGCATTCTGGGGTCCTCTATCTCGCAAGTCCTAACAGCAACCCTCGAAACTTTTACTTGTTTTAGATTTTATTAAGTCTGTATCCCACAACATGCTTCTAGAAATGGACAACTTGGTCTGGCAGCCCTAGATTATCCAGAAGAATGGGCTTAATTGTTTTAAAAAGCACCATTTTTGCTTAATTTGGTGAAAGCTGCTGTAGTTAAGGATTACAGTCCTCATTTTAAACCAGATTTCCTTCTACTCTAACCTCAGTTAGTTGCAGTTAGTAGCTGTAACAATAAATTGGTTTTGCCTGCTGTTTTTCAGTCCCAAACTAAGTAAGTAGCGTTGTGTTTAGGGACTTGTTGATGCTTTAAATTATGGGTGCGCCGATTACAGTTTTCTGGTCGATCACTGATCAACAATCTTTAAAAAGCTGCTGATTCCAATTTTCGTTGGTGCCGATTTTTTTTTTTTTTTTTTTTATATAACTGGCACTGTCAGGTGTGACAAGGTCACAATACACCTTCCATGTTCCAATCTTATTTTATTGAAAGACAATGAATAAACAATGCAAATTTGTTTTAACTGCACATAAAATAGTGCTCTCAAATATAAATGAAAAGTTTAGAGCATTGCTGTCCAAACTACTAAATTAACTAAACTAAACAAAAACAATCTGTTCCTTTCCATGGCGTGTCAAACATGATTTCTACCCTTCTCAATGGGCAGATCTTCATTAGCATCGCAACAATTAGATCATTCTAATAATTGCTGCATAAATATACTTGTATATATATTACTAGATTGGACATCATGTGACTACAGCATGCCACACATGCATGAGTCAGGACTGCTGCAGAAGTAGAAGCGATGTCAGGAGTAAACAAAACTGGTTCTTTTTAAAGTCATATCCTTAGAATGACATATTGCTTTGACAGTTTGACTCAAATAAAACTGAGATGTAATTGACATGAAATGAATTTTGGAAAAAAGTCCAGAAAAAAAGGCGATTTACACAGGTATGCCATTAAAGGTGGTCCTTAAAGTGTTTAAAATACTAAAAAAACATTTTATCTGGTTAAATAAAGGTTTAATACAATAATACAAAGATTTCAACATTCATATACAGAATCTGAATTCCTGCACATTTTAGCAATACATTTTTTTTTCCAGATTCTGTTTGTTAATCATTTTCTATATCATTTGTGAAAATGTAATATTTGTTTTTTTTTATTTGTTTTACCCACGCTTAGCTTCCTTAAAGTTGAACTAACCTCCTCAGTAAGCTAGCATTGCTGTAGAGCCTATGTTAGCATTTTTAAGGCAGCCTCAGAAAGAGAAAGGAAAGGGCGGCTGAGAGTTTCAGGAGGTCAGAGTTCTGAGTGGAGAGGTCAGGAAGCTTATCCGAGTGAAAAACTCAAGCGCGACCCAAACTGACCCTTTGGTCCTGGTTGAACCAAGAAACCAGGAAATTCTATCAGTTTAGAAATTCCAGCATCAATGCCAGAAACCAACAAAAAAATAGTTGTAATACAATAATCACAACTATGCATGCATCTGTTTGTGACAGAAGCATGCTCATCCCACATCATAACATCATGTTTTTGTTGACGTGACCTGTGTGCACAGGTCACCATCTTTAGCGGCTAATCAGTCACATCCAATCTAGTAATATATATCGATAACGTCACCTGCAACAGATAAATCTTCTGTCCTCCTACCAGCGAATGACTAGAGATCGCTGGCATTAGCTTTACCTCTGTGAAAATGTATTCATATATTTCTTGGTTTTTTCTTTTCCATTTATTTATTTTTTTGGTTTCCTTTTGGTTAAAAGTCTCTACATCTGTTATGGGAATTCATTTTAATGGATTAAATCAACTAAACAATAAACATCATAGATCACATAAACTGAATTGCAGCAAAAATCATCATAAAAAGGCACATTTTCATTGTTTTTTTAAAATTTGCTACTGGCTAAACATCAGTCTACAGTGTGTTAATCCCATGCTTGTCATACAGTTTTTATTTTGCTATTACCAGTTTTGTGTTTGATGTAGCTACTTACTGGAGGCCAGTTATGTGTGCTTTATAGACACAGCTCCTGTTGGTAAAATGGACCGAACCATTGTACCGACAAGCTATAAATGCATCGTATTGTTTAAAAATAAGTATTCCTCCAATGATTGACTGGGGGGAACAAATATATGTTTTTTCCTAGATTGGGGAACCAGACCCCCTTCCTCCCCTGTGATTTCCACCTATATTTATAACCTCGCAGTAAACAGGCAACACTTGATGATAGCCTTTGGCGTCATGCATCACCTGTTAACATAAGAAGGGGGATTTTGGGCCAACATTTCTTGTTGATTTTAACTTGACAGCACATTATAAAGTTCAGGATGTCTGTGCATTTCTGTGAGACCTATGTGAGGATATTGTGTGCTACAAGTTGTGGTGCAGATTTCATATAATTCTTGATACATTATTTCCTGTGTTTCCTTGTTGTGTGCCATTGTCTGTTATTACATAGGTCCATTCGGGACAGAATGCCCCTGAGCAGTTGAATAAAGCTGGATCTGTTTGTGACCACTCATAACCCATAATGCATTGTAGGGAACATCTGTGGCCTGGGGGGTAAAGGTTATGAGACAATACTCCAGCTAATGCTATTTAATATGTTGGGCAGCTGTCTATCGGAACGTCTACCTGCATGTTTACTTCTAATATTACATCTTAAAAAAATCCGCTGCTGCATACCGATCTGAAACATGTTTATGGAAATTTCATCCTCTCCGATGTGATTGCATCCTCCCAGACATGCCTGACTCACTTTATGAGGCGTCTCCAAGGACAAACAGCCTGTCATGCTCCACGTAATGCTTGAATTTGTGTATGAGGAAACTTTTACTCATCCTTAATTATTTGTGAATGTGCACTCGGGCACATCCTGTGGTTTCCAAAAAAGAACCAAAAAATGAAAAACTGTGTTTTGTCTTCTTCCAAGATGTATTAATCAGCTGGGAACAATACATAACTATTCAGTGTTGTTTAATCCAGAGCTGCATTGAAAGAATGGCAAGAAAAATAACAAGACGGCAACATTTCAACTTATTTTGGCCGCTTTCAACTAAACATCATTTTGTCATGTTGAAGTGGCTAATTTATGACTGACAGTAAGGGTTATGTAAGAGAATGCAAACTAGTCATGGAATACATGACTAGTTTGGATTTGTAACCGAAGATAAAAATATCATTCAATTCCTCCTTCAGTGACTTGCATTTGTAGGTTAATGGACGTTTGCAGTTCAGCAGGTTTAGGCTCAGAAAAAGGCATTTTGAAGGAGGGCTGGCCTCATGCAAAGGCTACAATCCCAACCTGACGGTTGGATCACAAGTGTGGTGTGATCTTCTAGTGTGTTTCTGCATGCTGAAACGATCCAAGAGAGATGTGTCAGGTTGTGACCTGGGCGTATTACAGTTATAGGCATACAGTCTGTGGTAGGATCACTGTGGGAAGGTGTTGCTGATCTATAGGCCCTGCAAAGAGGCTGCAAAATTTTCTTATGTATTTTCTGAATGGAAAAAGTTCTCTATAATGATCTAGAATTGCACAATGTTACCTGATTAAAGACATCTGAGGCAAAGCTTGACCAGTCTAACAAGTAAACTGAGCCACTTGTATCCTGAATCTCTTTCTTATAGTCATGATCCAATCCTCATACCCACAGGTGAGGGTCCAAAGATAGATGGACCAAGAACTTCTTTTGGGTCATATTTTTCTTCACCATGTAAGTCTAGAACAATGCCCTTGTTACTGCAGACCAAGGCTAAATCCATTTATGGATCCTAAAAAAGAAGATAAAAAATAAAGCTTGTAACAAATCTGAATGGATATTTGAAGAAATGCATCACATGAAAAGAATGACGGCTAAATGAGGTCATGAACTGCAAACCAACCTGATCTAACCTCATTCAGGAAGCTTCCATGATGCAGCTCCACCATCTCATCCAGCATTCACCACCATCTGTGGTCTCAATCCACAGCTGCACCATGCCATGGGCAGATCACACAGCTGTTAATATGTAGGTGGGAATCATGCATGATGAGTGGTTGAGGCAGGCCGTTGAATAATTAATAAATAAAACAAGCATTGTATAATTGGGGTCAAAAGATTGCATGGGGTAATTTAACTGACCAACACACCAATTACTTAGGAAAAGGGAGAGATATACACGCGCCAGCCACATTATTAGGTACACCTGTTCAATTGTTTGCGAACAAAAAACGAGTGAGTGAACCACATGGCAAAAACTAGACTTGGTGAAGACGATTCAAAATTAGCATCAGAATGAGGAAGAAAAAAGATTTTAATGATTTAGTGAATATAGAGTAGATGTTGGTGACAGAAAGGCTGCTCTGAGTATTTCACAAAATGCTGATTTTTCATAAACAACCATCTCTAGAAAAACTGGTCAGAAAAATACAAAATATCCATTAAACACAATTTGTGTGGATGAAAATGCTTTGTGGATGTCAGAGGTCAGAGGAGAATTGGCAGACTGGTTTGAAATGACAAAAAGGCAACAGTAGCTCAAATTACTTTTTTTTAGTAATTTGGTACAGTGGTAGTAATTTTTACTACTATTGTTTAAGCACCACAGCTTACCTGAGTAATATTGCTAACCAATGTTGCTGTGTACACATCTCTTAAATCTATTTCCAACAGGACAATGTACTACACCACAAAGCTCAAACATAAGTATTTTGGAGTCTTGTAGATGAATGATGTTAGAATTGAACACACCCTCCATTTCTGCTACCTGTATAACCCCTTCTCTTTTCCAATAGTTATAATCAGTCTGACAGAGAGAGGTATCCCAATCCTTGTGGTTTTTAGTATAACAATGACCATCAGTGGGACCCTTTGTGGCGTGCCTTGAAAAGACATTGTTGAAAATAAGCGCCGTTTAACTAAATAATCTGAACTGAAACTTTCTGTGTAGTTATGTTGCTATAGGCTTAGGCTGCTGGAGGACATAATGACCACTTTCACCCTCTTTGCTACATTCTCACACTACTCTACAATTTTGCATTATTTGCTGTTATTTCAGCTTTTAACTTTGTTCTCTCTCTTTTCTCTTCCTAGAAGCTACACCTGGCCTGACTCTGTGTCTACCTGTGGCACCTTTCTGGTAAGGGGAATCGTTCGAGCTTCTGCTGGCAACAACTTAATGCTCACCCTCTACCGATGATCCACATGGCCCTGTCTTTCAGTGTTTAACCCTTTCTCTCTCCTAGACATGGCTACTGACTGAGCTTTTACTGTAACTAACTCTATGTGCTCTCTTTCAGACTCTAACCTTGAAAACTGGCTCAGAGTTTATCTGTTCTTTCTTTCTAGGTGAAACGACTAAAGGAGCTACATCCATTAACATTTACTTTTTCCTTCCCATAGAAAGTACTCCTGGATCAGTGCTTCTTTGTTCTCTTTGTGTCTCTGCTCTGTTCTCTCTAAACCCCAGTCGTTCGTGGCAGATGGCCGCTCACACTGAGCCTGGTTCTGCTGGAGGTTTCTTCCTGTTAAAAGGGAGTTTTTCCTCTCCACTGTCGCTACATGCATGCTCAGTATGAGGGATTGCTGCAAAGTCAACGCCAGTGACTGTCCACTGTCTCTACATGCTCATCCAGGAGGAGTGAATGCTGCAAGTCACTGACTGGATCCAATCTGTTGGGTTTCCTTAGATAGAAAAACTTTTTATCAAATTTGAATAAATAACTGAATCTGACTGCACTGTTCAATGGTTAAGATTAATTGGAATGTATGTACCTGACTTTTGTGAAGTGCCTTGAGACGACATGTGTTGTGAATTGGCGCTATATAAATAAAAACTGAGATGAATCAATGGAGCTATATTGCTTTTTTGCCCTAGAAATGCCTTGGGATCCACCAGAATGAGCTAGAGAGAGTCACAAGATGATGGATGGATCGAAAGATTGAGATACAGTAGATGATTAATAAAAAAAGTTAAAAGAGAAGACAGAAAGTTAAGTCAAAGTGGAGACAAACTTTACTCACTCCATGACTTGTTTGCCACAGACGCAAAGTTGATGCTGTGTGCATTAATAGGTTGGGTTACGTGAGTTTTATTGCAGTATGATAATAGGTGTTTATGCACATGTGCAGCAGTGACACCAGTTTCCAGTGATGTGGCGGCTGGAGGTGCAGACTGGCCTGTGTTGTTTCACAGTCCTGCAGGGTGGGTGCTGTGGTGTGCATTTGGGCAGCTCAGTGGCACAAACGTTCCTGCTGGCTACCTACCTCTGGTCTGTTAGCTAAATATACAGCCTCTGCCTCATCTAAGCTGAAGATGTAATGGTATTTGATAGGTATGTATTTCCATATTTTCACATTTGACTTGAATTTGTTTTTGATGTTGATTGTTACGAAATTTAAAACTAAGCAAATAAACAATATTGCTCAAACAGACAAAATGAAAATATAAACTTGACCAGGTTTCAGTTTAAAATCAATAAAGAACATTTCCTATGATCTTTCCCTCATCTAATGAGGATGGGTGGACCTGGCTGGTCATGGGATCATGCCTCTCTGACGCCAAGGTTGGTGTGCCTTGTGCAGACAGTTTATTGCTGACAGATTTCACCAGTGATATCTCACAAGAGAAACAAGAGGTGAGTATCTGTTGCCTCGTGTAACGCATTTGACTAATTTCCAACATGTTTAAATCAAATTAAAACGCTTTCCTTAAATTATCTCTATTCCTCAGTCACACATTTGAACAATTTATTACCCTGCATGTTTCCCTGTCTTATCCTAATCCTCCCACACAGACCAAATATAATTGGTGAGTCAATAAAAAAACGACCATTTCTGAAAACCAATAAATCAGACTACGTTTAAACATCCGGACTGGTGCTGCTGGTATCCACGCAACGCCACTCTGCGAACATGGAGGTATATCAGCCTTTGGCCCTGAATGACAAAAAGACAAAAAGTGGCGGCCAGGTTCAAGAAAAAGAAGCTTATTAAGAGCTATCCAGACATGCTTCATGAGGACTGGAAGTTTTTCTCTATTTTATTTTCCATGGAAAAAAAATGACCAGATGTGAAGTGACATTTACATGGAAGAGGTGGACATCTGATCGCAGTGGTAACCTGACTAATCTGTGCGTGTGTGCATATGCACTGCAGCAGGGGCCTGCAGTCTTTCCATATCAGTCATTTCCTGTCATGAAGGACGAACAGTGGAGTGGAACACACATGAATATATTTTAAGTTTTTAAAGTTTTATCTGTTTTCTCAATTTTTCCACTCACTATTCTTTACATTTTGATGAGTTTTTCTAGAGTTTGAGGCTAGTCTGTCAGTTTGTGCACAAAGTTCTATGTCTGCTTCAGGATTTTCCATCAGAACTATCTAAGTGGACGGGCTGTCATTGTGCAATAGTGGCTACATGTCTCCTGGAGTCTACGTTGGGGCGGAACAGCAAAAGAAAAAGACATGAAGACGATGACAGATGTTAAGAACCTGACTCACGAAAGCCAGATTAGACATTTATCTGATTTAGAGCCAAAGTCCATCTTAAATATTGTCTCATGGCTCCTCTTTTCATCACTTTTCCATATTTTCATCAAAAATCAAAAATGTCTTTATTCATCATTTATTTTGCTGTTGCTGCTTCTACCTTTTTCTTGGCAAGATAAAGTCTCTTAGCTTCCTCTCTTCTTCTCCAACTCACACATAAGAAATGTAATAATTATAACAAACTGGAGCACTGTGGTCAAGGACAGCCTGCCATAACACTTTGGGTACTGACACACAAGCGCACCTCCCAAATAAAGGAGCAGAGATGCTGATCAAATAAGGGCTTGACCCACTTTTGCAGTTACTGAAATTCATTTAGAAAAGCCTCCAGAAACTGTAGTCCTGTACCTCGAATGTTTTATTAGTTCTGCTTGGTGCATGTGCCATCAGAGCTTGAGGGAACTCTGCAGCAAAGCAGTCTCAGGAGTCTGGAAGGCAATCTGGATTGAAGATCGGACTTGCCATATCTGCAGGTGATTTACAGTTTGTTGGAAACTACCCTATATACAGACACTGAGATCGTCACACACAAAGATGTGCAGTGAGGAACACAAGTCTGACAGTAATATGCATACTGTAGATATCCGTAATACTGAGAACGGGTCCATACAACCCCCTTTATGAACACAGGCATAGGTAGTATGCAAATACGGTGCTTTGCAAAACTATTTATATCCCTTGAACCTTTTCGGTTGTTTTCACACTGCAACCACAAACTGCTATGCCTTTTATTAATTTCATGTGATAGATCAGTTTAAAGCAGTGAATCATTGTGAGGTGCATTTGCCTCCAGCCCACATAACACAATTTTGTCACGATTTGAGCTGCATATGTAAAAACTGGAAATTTAGCAAAGCAGGTCAAACTCAGTCAGACTGGATCGAGAGCATCAGCCAGAGGATCTCTGTTTTCAAATCTTGCCACAGTCGGATTTAGGTCTGGACTTTGATTAGGCCTTTCGAAAACATGAACATGCTTTGTAGCTCTGGTTGTTGCTGGAAGGTAAACCCAGTCTTGATTCTTTTGGACTCTCCATCAGATTTTCCCCAGGATTGTCCTGTCTTTAACTTCATTCATCTTCTCCTAAACTCTGACCACCTTCCCTGTCTCTGCTGAAGAAATGCACACCCACACCATGATAGTGCCACAACGCCATTACACCGTAGGGATGGTGTGTTCAGGGGGTTGAACAGTGTTTGTATTCCCCCAACATAGTATTGTGGTAAAGATCAGGGGATATGCATACTTTTGGAAGATACTGTAAATAATCTGGATTAGCTGTACATCTTGTTAATCTATATCTTTTTAAGTTCACTGCATCTGTCTGCTGTATGGGAAGGGAACAAGCTTAATTGCCTAACAATGTAACCACACTGGGAGTCAGAATCTATCTAAACATATCTACAGGGAAAAATTCAGCTTTGCCAAAACTGGCCAATATCATCACTGGTGCAGATCCTAATGTCAGAGAACAACCACGGCTGGAATGCAAAAACAAGCAAAGGTCAACGTCTTTAAAAGGGTCACAACAGAACAGAGGGGAGGAGGAGAAGACGAATGAGAGCGCAGATGAGAAGAACAGAGTTAGAGGTTAAAAGAGAGAAACAGGCGAGGATGACACACTGAGGCTTCTTCTTTGTTACCGGTGTACTGCTGCTCGTGCTATACTGGAGTCAGCATGCGTATGCGTGTGACAGAGAGAAAGCAGCTAACTAAACAACAGCAAAAGGAGAAAGCTGAGTGAATGTGAAGCTTGCCTCTAGAAACAACAAATGGCCTCACAGTGGAGAAACCAGATGGATACACAGACACGGACATGCTGTTCTGGTATGAACAAGAACCTCATTGGTCCTCACTGGGAATCAACTCACATATGTGGACTTATTGATATTTAATATTAATTTAAACTATACTGAGTAATACAAGTAATATAAGTAACATAAGTGTGTGTATATATATATATATATATATATAATATATATATATATATATATATATAGAGAGAGAGAGAGAGAGAGAGAGAGAGATAGAGAGAGAGAGAGAGAGAGAGAGAGAGAGAGAAGAGAGAGAGAGAGAGAGAGAGCTGTCTGAGGCTTTCAGACAGTCTAGATCGGCTAATTGATAAGGAGGTCTCGAAAGATTTTGAAATCAGCTCTACACTCCATAGAAAACAGACATTCATAACAGCTACCGGCATTGCCCAGATCTGACCTTCCAAGCAAGTTCATCCTGAGACTAGACTGCAAGATGCTAAAAGAAGTCTCCAAAAATACTAAAAGGTCATCCCAAGCTCTTGCTGCTGTCTGTGTGAAGGCTCATGTATGTAGAATCATAAAGAGACTTAATAAGTTTAATTTTCATGGGAGGTTTGCAAGTAGAACACCTTTGATCTTTAAGAAGAGCATGAAGGGCAGACTGAAGTTTGCTAGAGATAATGTAGACAAACACCCCAAAGATGGATGGATGGGTGGATGGATGCATGGACGGATGGATGACAGATAAACTTGTTTAAATTAGCCATACCTTGTGGTTTAAAGCTGTTTAAGGAAAATCTGCTGAACCAGATGCACAAGTGCACATACATTTAGAAGTGAAAACTTTCTATTTTGACACAAAGTTGCAGATAGTTTTAGAACATTCCAACTGCACCATGAAAACAGCGACACAGAGCAGGAGCATTGAATAGATCCATGGTTTCCAAATGATGATTTCACTGAACCCACTCCATGTATATAGGACACAGAAGACAGACAGAGCTGTCACTTCTAAACATAAACTGTGCAGAGTGTAATATACTGTGTGAGTGTGTTTATGGGCCTGTGTGTGCGTCGTTAGTTTTTTGTGCAGTTTCAAGGACGAGTTAAACACTGCTGTCTTTTTATAGCTTTGCGGGTCAGCTAGCGTCCATTTGTTTGTGTTAGTCTTGCCTGCAGCCATTTAGGAACAAATTCAGTGAATTTGAGAATAAAAGAAGTTGTGCAAAAACATGCATGTGATCATTGCAGTACTGTCAAATTAAGAAAACTGTGAGGGGATAAAAAGCGGTTTAAGCATAAGTGTGTGCGTGAGCATGTACACTCCTGCATGCCCTTGGAGCTTTCAGCACAGCTTTGTGCAATGCTATAAAACTATGAATCAGCCTGTGTGTGTCTGCATGCACACATACACCCACACACACATGACCCCCCCCCTCCACACACACACATACAGGGTGTATTTTTCCATTCAAGTGTGAAAAAACAGACAGCACTGTCAGGTTTGAAAGGATGACTCACCTGACCTGCATTTCACACACATCGCACTTGCTCGAGAAACAAATACTTCCAAGTTGTTTTCAACACGTTGAAATGTTCTTCCTTCCGTGGGCTCTGTAAGGATATGCTGTAGACTATGGGGAAGATATGCTTAGCTGGGCATCAAGCTGCCTCTTAGCTATCCACACTTGCAAATGCTCTTTCAGGGAGCCACAATAGTCATGTCTACTGTACGTCTAAATGTAAGGTAAAATTACTTGTTAGAAACCTTGTATGTAACTTTCTATCCATTTCCCTGGTTACTCTTGGCAAACATTTTACTCGTAAAAGTATTGTGTTATGTTACAACCACAAACTTTTTTTAATTTTATTGAGATTTTATCTGATAGATCAAAAGCAAGTAGTGCATAATTATGAAGTGAAGGGAAAAAGATGCGATAGAACCAATTTTTTGCTAAAATTATAGCTGCGAGCCTGTGTCCATCTAGAGATATGTGAAATGTTTGCTTATTTTTCCCAGCAAAATAATTTAGGCCCAGTCAGATTGGATGAAAGCATCTTTTAAACAGGAAGTCTTGCCTCCTATTCTCAGTTGAATTTTGGTCTGGACTTTGACTAGGCCATTCTAACACATTTTATGGTTTGATCTAAACCATTCCATTATAAAGTCTCAAGTCTCTTGCAGTCCATAACAGATTTTCATTCAGTATTCCTCAGTATTTAGCTTCATCCATCTTCTCATCAACTCTGTCCCTGTCCCTGCTGAGGAAAGGCATTCCCACAGCATGATGCTGCCACCACATAAAGTTTGGTTTTGGTTTCATCTGATCAGAACACTTCCTTTCACATTAGCTGTGTCCCCTACTGGACTTGTGACAAACTGCACTCATAACTTCTTTCAGCTTTCGGTCAAAAATGGCTTTTCTTGCTACCCATCCATAAAGGCTGGATTTGTGAAGTGACTACCAAGATTCAGAAGCGGTTCTAGACCAAATTTGCCAGGGGCGCCAGGGTGAGGCCAGTGTTTTTTCATGGGGGCAGAGAACAAAAGAATAAAACAAAAAAAACAGGGCAATTTTTCATCATTTAATATATTAAGTAAGCCACAGAGCGCCTCTGGAGCAGCAGGCTGATCTCAGCAGTAACCCATAGTTCTACCTCCTTTAGCTAGAGCCATATTGACACCAACTCAATTGTGACTGGGGATGTTTCTGTGGTATTTATTCTCTCTCTCCCCTGATACAAAGTGTTGTGCATATGCTGTAAAGTGAGTGGCCGGCATGGGGGAAATACTTTCCAAGTTTTTCTTTTAGAGGGAATAAATTGCAACTGATTCTTAAGGCGCGTCTCCAATCTGCACCACTGTACAGTAAAGATCAGCCCGGTTGGGGTCTAGAGTTTGTTCTGTCTTTCTATCTCTTTGACAAAATGATGGTGTTGCTGGGAACTGTTCTTCACTGACAGATTATAACAGCATTGCAGATGGTATCGGCAATTGTCCAGAGGACCCAGGCAAGCTGCCACCAGCAGCCGCAGCTGCTGACAGGAACTCTTGGGCAACAGGTCAGGATTTGTTCCAACATGCCAGTTTTCACGAGGAGCGGGAAAGTTGGTCCTTCCACAAATCTGACTATTAATCCTACTTGCAAATCAAACAGAACTTTTGAAGCAATATCATTGCTAGGTAAAGACATAAATCTGACCACACCGTCCATCTAAAGATGGATTAACTGTTTCATCTTGTTGAAGACAATGTTTTTGGACTTTGATGATTTATTCTCTTATTTTGAAAAATTCTTTATTCTCTTATTTTGAAAAACTACAGTAAGCTTGCTCAAGAAATATTATCTTTTATATCTATCTATCTTTTATATATTTCTATATCAAGTTAATAGATTTTTATAATATTAATGTTAAATAATCTTTTTAATGCTTCAGAATAGTTGACTGCATATTTATAAAAAAATATTTTAGCGAGTGAATCTCCAAAGTTGGTAATTTTGTCCAGTAAAGGTTTGAGACTTAATCATCTATTTGCTTTTTTCTGGTATTTGGAAAATGTGTTTAAACGACAACTATTTTGTCCCCAGATGTCTAAAATTTAGAAGATGTCTAAATGAGGACGTGTCTAAATGACTTGTTGCTACAGCAGTAAAATTCCCTGAGCAGTCGTGTGTATTGGGTTGTGGTTGGAAATAAAGATTTATACTCAGTTGTTGTCATGTTCCTTTTCATATTAACTGCAAGTTAAACCCTATCCCACATACCATCCAGAAAGCGTTTATGGCACATCTACACATTGATTTGTTCTATCCCCAGCACATGATTGGGCATAGTCACCTAGTGATAATGTAATGTAGAGCTGTGTATCATCTGCGTAGTTATGGTAACTTATCTTTTTGGTTGTTATAATCTGAGATAATTAGCATGATGGTATTGCTAGCAAACATGCTACAGTTTGGTATCAGGCTCACATTAGCTAATATGCCAGTATTAACCAACAAGCTGCTAATTGGATGTTCGCAGTCAGTAGCAAACCCTATCTGCTATGCTAATAGCAGCTTATATGCTATCACTAGTTAAAATGTTAACATTAGCTAAATGCTACTATTAGTATGTTATATACAGTATTGATGGCAACAATATTTACTATGCTAACATTAGGTAATATTTTACTATGACCTAAGATGCAAGCATTAGCTAAAATCTTACTAAAAGCATGTTGCCCAACACTATGTATGCTGACATCTGCTAACATTTGCTATCACTAGCTAAAATGCTAACATCATCTTTGCTGAGCAATGCATTGCTCCCTATAGCAACAGTAAATACAATGATTATCATTAAAAGCAGCTTTATTTTCTCTCAGATCCTACACTTCATAAACCAAGACTACTGACCCTAACCTTCAAAAACTCTTAACTTATGGTAGATAATTATTTAAACTTAACTTAAGCTGCTTCTGGGTAATTTTTTAAGATAATAATTAATCATGATATGACAAGGCACATGCCCTCTCACCCATGGCCCCACTGTTACACCTCTCACCTACTATTAAATGCATGTTGGAAAAACACCAGAGGCCCGGGCCTTTTTGCAGTCTCTGCTATGACAGGAATGACAGAAACAGCCGTGTGTCTGTCATGACACCCATTTTTCAAAGCCATATCAAGCTCCTCCTCTATAATTAACCTCTCTGCCCCCACCTGTGAGGTCAAAACTAAGATAACAGCTTCCTCTCACATTATTTGTCTTTTGTGCTTTTAAGGATTCACAGATAAACTTTGGCTTTGTTGTAAGAGATTCTTTGCTCAGTCTCGTTTCAGAGCCCCATCACAACCTTGACATGAAGATCACACTTTGTCACGTTTATGCCTGTCTGACAGCTATCCTTTAACAGCCAAGGATTATTTGATTAGGAATGACAGAATCTCCTCCTTCGGACTTCAAAAACTCTCTTCCATGTCAAATTTGATCGATTATTTTTCTAAAAACTGAATTTGCTTTAGGCCACAATCATTAACATGAACAAAACTAAATTCTTTAAATATAGGTATATCACTGTGTGTGCAGCAAATCTGTGAGTGACTTTCACTTTTTGCATGACAATGCAGAAGATAAACCTTTCACTTCTATTACTTCACAGCTATAACAAGCAGCTTTTTATTACAAAGTATGTTTTTTTGGAAAAAGTTTGGGCTCCCACCATTTTCTACTCATCAGCTATCTTATAGTCTTGCATATTTCTGATACTTGGTCCACCAGACCAGCTGTGAAACCTGGGATGAGCATAAATGTATAATTAAGGGTTATCTGTTTCACATATTTTTTATTTTCTCACATGCACAATGCATAATACTGTAGTATCATAATGTGTTACATAGTTGTACCACAACAGCTTTGGCCAATTTTAATGACCTACTGAGCAGGTAGAAACTATCTTTAATACATTATTTAAATTTGTATTATAATGTTAACTGTAGTTGTAAATTGTTGCTCTAATTATTCTGTCTCCTTGGTTATTCTGCATTCATTATAAATATTATTCTCAGAGTACGCTGGAGAGTTAGAACAGTTCCTTACTCCTGAAAGGGCCAGTGGCGGTTTTCATTGAGCCATATCTGTTATTAGCCTGGGGAGCATAAGAGAGGGGGCCACACAAACACCAAACACCAAATTCTCTAGTAAATGGGGAGTTTGCTCAGTAGGCCGCCCTGCTTCCTGCAGAGAATACGAAGATTGAGCTACGTGCTTTCTGGGGAACTGCACTGGATTTGTTCCATCCCAAAATCACATCTAATCTCCCCTGCACTTTATTGTCCCCTTTCTACTGGCACGGCTCTGCTCGCTTTTCAGGCAGTTCCATTAGTAACAAATGTATGGAACCTTTACAATTTTTGTACCTGGTTGGATGCAGTTCCAGCCGTGCCGAGTCATGCTAAAAACATAACGCCAGAAGGCTTTTGGTTACTGATTGGGTAGGGGGTGGCGTCACTAGTCACAGCATATTTTGATAACTAATATCTTCAACCGTTAAATCATTGTACACTGGCCTTATTGTGTATATGACCACTATAGCAAGCTAGCCTTAGATAGCATTACCTTACCCTCACGTCCTCTAGTTCGTACCCTTCAGTTTGATACTCCTCCATGGCTTCCCTCTCTCTCCTGTACTTACCCAGAGTGTTTCGTCTTGTGCAGCCTTCTCTGGCTCTCTTCTTTTACTCTGAGTCTGACATCAGCCAAAGACTGAGCAGCAGTTAAGGCTTTTGTTATGCTTGTGTCCATACAAATCATATCACGTTACTTTTTTGGACAGTGGGGCTGCCATGCTATTGACGATCCTGCCCATTTTGTGATGGTACTCAGTTGGAATTGAAAACTAAACACACCATGTAGAGTTGGCCAAAGGAGGGACCTGCCCAAGGCAGCATTCATGCAAGAACCACCACTGGATAGAGGAACCCTCTCCTTTCTAACTCTGTGATATTGGTAGTGATTTAAGCTAAGGTTATAGGTACCCACCCTGTTGTGGAGTTGATGTATAACTTTAGTGCCTAGGGTTAAACACTAAACAAGGCCTGTAGAACCTGGTAAGGTTTACTGAACTGCTGTCTCTGCAGTGGACTTTCAAACTTGTTTTAAAGTGCATTTACCCCTCAACCCTGCTCCACACACCCTAGTAAATAGTTACAAAACTTTAAACACACTCCCTAACTGGCATGAAGACACACACACTTAGGCTGTTTGATGTCAGTGTTGCATGCCAGTGAAAACAATGACGGTTTGTCAGGAACAGGCAGGAGTCAGTCTATCCTTGGTGTGACAGGTGCAATACTAGAGCCTATCTTATTACACTAGTAATCATTAACTACTTGTAGTTCACTCTGTGTGCGTGAGTGTGTACATTACTTTACATTGTGGTTGTCTCAGTAAATCACTTGGTCCCTAAGGGTTTTTATATGCAACAGGTCATCGCTTTCGTTGACTGATGGCCTCATCCGTGCTGGGTACACAGTGATGTCACTGAAGGTGTGTGTGTGTGTGTGTGTTCTTGTACTTGCTGCTGAGTGAGAACCATTTTTTGTATTTCACCAGCAAAGTGAGGACATTTTCCTGGTACCCCTTTTGTAAATACTGTTCTTGGGTTAAGGGTTAGGTTTAGGACTAAGGTATGAATTGAGTTTAGGGTTTGGGTGAGGTATGAACTGGTAATGGTTAGGGTTAGGGGTAGGGTCAAGGTTAGGCCATAGAAATGAATGAAAATAAATGAAAGTCAATGGAAGTCATCATCAAGATAGTAAAACATGGATGTATGTGAATGAGAGAGTAAGGGTTAAGAGTAGTACTGTAGTAATTAAGGTTTGGTCTTCTTTAACTTTGGAAAAAAACACATTGATCTTTAGTTGTGTCTGAGTTAGATGATTTTATAGCTAATGAAAACCTTTAACATTTCTGTATTATATAAGACCAACAACATGTAGATTTTTTTACATGTAATGTTGGCCTACTGAAAAGTATTTCCTTCTTTTATTCCATTAATGCGGCATAACATGGAGGCAATCAGCCTGTAGCTCTGCTGGTAAAAAAGCCCAGGTTGCTTTAATAGTGGCCTTCAGCTCATCTGCACGTTGGGTCTGGTGTTTCTCATCCACTTCTTGACATTGCTCCACAGATTCTGTATGGGATTTACATCAGGCCAGTTTGCGGGCCAGTCAAGTAAAGCAGGTTGTTGATACTTTTGGCAGTGTGGGCAGGTGCCAAGTCTAGCTGGAAAATGAAATTTAGTATTTCCATAAAGCTTCTCAGAAGGGGAAGCATGAAATATTCTAGAATTTCCCGGTAGATAGCTGTGCCAACTTTGATCTCGATGAAATACCAGCAGATGACATGTCTCCCCAAATCATTATTGTCTGTGAAAAATTACCACTTGATGTCTTGGATACGTCTGTGTGTGGTGGCTTTTGAAAGACTGAATCCTGCTCTTCATGAATAAACTTTGCTTTGGAATCCTGCCAGGGATGCAGGTATCACTGTTGCCTTTAAACCTTTTTTACCCACACTTTTTTTTCCCACTTAACCTCCATTAATATACTTGGCTTTCTGTGAACAGCCAACATCTTTAGCAATCCACATATATAACTAACCCCTCTTGTGCAGGGTGTTCATGACTATCTGCTGGACATACTGTATGTCAAGCAGTGTTCCCCATGATTGTGTAGACTCTAACTTATCTGTATTAATTTATTAATTCTTTTGATAAATTGTTTCCATTAGTTGACGGCCACATTCATCAAAGTTAATAGAAATAAACCCCTAAAATATATCACTCTGCGTGTTATAAATCTAGTTAATACAAAAGTTTCACATTTTGAATTTAATTGAATTGACGAAATAACGTATTTTTTCTCCGGCGTCTTAAGTTGCTGGGATGTACCTGTATGTACAGGGGATGGACAATGAAACTGAAACTCACCACAATAATTTATTAATATGGTGTAGGGCCTCCTTTTGTGGCCAATACAGCGTCAATTCGTATTGGGAATGACATATACAAGTCCAGGACTGTGGTCAGAGGGATTTTAAGCCATTCTTCTTGCACGATTGTCCAACCCCTGTACATGACCTTAAGAGCTGATGAAATCACATTGTGAACTTTATTATAAATAAAACCTGCATCCATTTCACCCCCAAGGAGAGCATGATTTGACAAGTTCACTGTATCAACATTTTCTTCACGCAGCTTGGAAAAATATGCTCACATCACCAAAATCCTCACAGAAGAGGGTTAAATAAATAAAAAAACGTCCTTTTGATTCTGACAGCAGTCTCCAGAGCAGTCTGATAAAAGCAGGCTAAACCCATTTTAGATAAGTGGGTGGGCGAGAACTGGGTGTCTGAAGAGTTGAGCGGACGTTCAGTGCAAAAGCAGTTGATATGATCCATCACTTAATCGAGCTAGCTTACTGTACAGCGGATTGATACTAGAGTTAGTAGCCAGGAAGGCCAGCTCTGTCCTGGGATACCCCCTCGACCCAGTGCAGGTGGTGGGAGAAGAAGAACTCTAGCAAAAATGTATCCTAACCCATGCATGAAGCTGTTGTAGAACTGGAGAGCTCCTTCAGTGAATGACTGATGCATCCTAGGTGCACAAAGGAGCATTATTGCAGGTCCTTCCTCCCAGCAGCTGTAAGACGTTATTACCATCACTGCTCTCATCAAACTCAATATAGGTTTGTTTCTTAATATGTATCTGAATTGACACCTCACATGTTTTTTCTGCTGATAATGTTTCCATGCGAAGCAGTGTGCTGAAGTGCGAGGCTCACCATAGCATGTTTACTCTCAGTTTTAACATGTTATACATTTCAGTCCGGTTCCAGTTAATCGTGTGAAGACAATACTTGCAGAAAAGGTGGTTCCTGCTTTAAAAACTAAACCCTAAACCCATGGTAATCCAGGGGTATTTGAGTACAGCAGGTTGAATGAAATAAGAAAGCGTGACTTTAAAGCAGCCATTACAGTCTCTCTTTTTACTATTCATTCACAACTAGGCTGTGCAAAGTCACTGGATTGTCTGCTGTACTCCCACATCTCACTGGGGGGTGCAACAGTAGACCTACAGTGAACCAGGAAATACTGGACCTACCTTAAGGTGCCTGTGACACGCTTTTCCCACAAATGTTGAAATTGAAAGAAAATATCAATATATTGAAGGAATTGGGCAGTAATTGACATGATAATGGGATTAAAGACGTGATAAAAGAGAATTGTGACACAAAATCAGCATATGTCGATGTTAAATTTTGCATGTCTAAAGTCGGCCGGAAATGACGTAACAGGGGAAGTCTCCGGTCATTCACTGTGTGAGCGTCAATGATAAACGGTTCAGGTAGAAGCCAAGTTGCTTCAAAAACAGTGTTAATAAGGTGAAACGGGGCATTGCTGGTGGTGGCAGCGATACTGCGACAGCAGCTGTTAATTTGAACTATTTTCCTGAAGGGAAAAGGATGAGACCTGCCTGGATCAGAGCTGGAAAACTGGACGAGGAACAGATGGGCTGGTACCACCGAGCACAGCCAGTTGTGATCAGAGGACTTTTCAGCAAACTACGTTGAACAAGAAACCTCTGAATTCACAAGAGAAATGATGTCAGAGGTCTTGATATCTACCAGTTGAAGGAGAATGTTGAAGCAGAGTCTATAGCCACGCTGTTCAGTGCATCTGATGTGAAAATATCGTCAAAAAAGAGGTTCTTGCTGCTGTTGCTAAACGGATCAAGGCTCAGCAGGTAAGAACACTTCCTTGTTGCAAGAGTACATTTAGATGTTGGCAGTTATTATTAATAATTAAAAATCCGAAATAATTATTTGTATTATTAATAAAAATAATCTGAAATTATTATTATTAAAATAAGATAAATTACACATGCATACTTTATATTTAAATAAACATTTCTCTAAAGATTCTGATGTAAAGTTAAAGAAAATGACACCAGATTGTGTCTTCAGATCTGGAATCATCCCTTGTGTCCGCTGCTATTGCTCCATGCTGCTCAGCTTTGCCTAAAGTTGTTTCACTCAGTCTGTCTTTAGAGAATTATTTTGAAAATCTGGATGTCGTGCTCATTCTGTTTCCTGGTGGTGTGAGAGAATTATTTAGAAAATCTGGATGTTGTGCTCATTCTGTTTCCTGGTGGTGTGGCATGATTCATGCATATTTACTCCAGCATCCGGTAAAAATAGACTCTGGTTAATTTAGATGACCGTCCGCAGGCCACAGCACTTGTGCTCTGCCATCTGATGAAAACCGACTTTCTTCTGACTCTGCTGCGTCTCTCTGTGACAGTGACTGAAATATATCTAAAGAAATATCAGATTATTCACTGCTGTCTGTGTTGCTGCCCATTGTAGCAGCAGTCGGTTTACCTGCGGGGATTTCCCTCTTACGTCATAAAAGAGCGCAACAAAATCGCAATGGAATTATCTGGAAATAACTTTTTAGTGAAATCTATGACTATATATCTCAGCAATTGTTCATTTCAGTGGCATGAATTTACTTTTTCATAAATGTCATTGGATTTATCATGATAATTCAATGTCACAGGCACTTTAAAATATTGTCATCTGGGTACTTTCCAAAACTCTTGGAACTCAGGTTTGCCTGAAACCCAACTTAGCTATTTTGGGCTTCTAGTTAATACTGTACTGACCCTGCTCACTCTAAAATAATAGTGTTTACATCACTCTTAGAAAGGCGATGTATTTTTCTCCTTAAGAAATAACCTAAGTCACCTTCGGTTTCTTTGTGGTTTAAAGATATAATTTCTAAAGTTGGTAAAGATTGGTCTAACAAAGGCAACTTTGGAAAATGTGAGCTATTGTAAGTCACTGACATCAATACCATTTGTTTTCTTTGTCTTTTCCCTCAATAAACTAATTAATGAAAAATATACAGTACATAGTCAACCGAACACACTTTTGTAAACATCCCCCTAATTCCAAGACACCGTCATGTTTCAGAAAAAGTAATACTAAAGCACTCATGTTTCACTCTTTGTTGCATATCTCTTGCATGCAGTGACTGAGATGTGTGATTCATAGACATGAGCTCATACTTAGTATCCTCTCTGGTGATGCTTTACCAAAGCTACTCCTGCAGCCGGTTTCAATTCGTGTCTGTCCTTGGGGCTTGTTCTGCATGCTCAGCTGGATTCCAATCAGGTCAGCGGCTTTGCAGTTCAAGAGCTTCTATATAAATATGTTTTTCTCTTAGCAATATATTGCAGAACTGGACCAAGGCAGTGTGGAGGCCCCAAGAAGCTGCTGAGGGCCTCTACACTGCCTTAGGCACAAGAATTGTTAAAGAAGTCAGGCAAATGATCATAGGCAAAGGCATGCAATGCAGATAGGGCCATATCTCAAAAGACTTGCAGCTGAACTTGTATCAAAATGGTGGTTCTAGAAAGTATTGACTACAGGAGCTGAATATAGATGCACAGATTTTTATTTCTAAGAAATATACTGTAAGTGAATAAATAAATAAAACCATATGTCATGTTCCTTCACTACTTTATGTTGGTCTTTAAATGGTCATTAAATGCTAATAAAATATACTAATGTTTATGAATATGATGTGACAAAATGTAAAATAAACTCATGCTGTATGAATACTTTTGCAAGGAACTGCATTAGGCCCTCTGTGTCCACCTCTTTGTACATATGTACCCTATATTATAAAATACACAGGCACAATTGGTAGCACTGTTGCCTTGCAGCGAGAGGGCCTGGGGTTCGACTCCAGACATAGGGTCTTTCTGCATAGAGTTTGCATGTTCTCCCCATGCATGTGTGGATTCTCTTCGGGTACTCGGGCTTCCTCCCACAGTCCAAAAACATGACTGTTAGGTTAAGTTGTTTCTCTAAATGGTGTGTGCATAGTTCTTTGTCCTGTGTGCCTCTGTGTTGCCCTGCGATGGACTGGGGCCCTGTCCACCGTGTGCTGTGTCTCTCACCCCTGGGCCGCTCGATATAGTCACCATCAGATGACAAATTACCACTTGATGTCTTGGATACGTCTTTGTGTGGTGGCTTTTAAAGCACTGAATCCTGCTCCTCATGAATGAACCTTGCTTTGCAATGCTGCTGGGGCTGCAGGTATCCCTGTTGCCTTTAAAACTTTTTTTTTAACCACACCTTTTTCTTTCCCCTTAACTTACCATGAATATACTTGGATGCAGCTTTCTGCGAACAGCCAGCTTCTTCAACAATACCCATATATAACTAACCCCTCTTGTGCAGGGTGTTCATGACTGTCTGCTGGACATACTGTATGTCAAGCCGTATTCTCCATGATTGTGTAGACCATAACATTTTCTTTATAAAATTCTAAGTTTATTGATAAATAGTTTCCATTAGGTGTGGGCCACATTCATTAAAATTAAAAGGAATAAACTACATCCCTCTGCATGTTATAAATCTATTTTTGAATTGAATTTATGAAATTATGTATTTTTTTCTCCAGCATTTTAGGTTGCTTGGATGTACCTGTATATACATGACCTTAAGACAGGGGGCATGGGGAGCTGGAGATAGTTACCAGCTCCCCAGTGACCATGTTCGGAAGAAGCAGGTATCGAAAATGAATGGATGGATGGACCTCAGACAAAGAAGTGATAATTGGTCAAAGATTCCTATTAACACAAGCCATCTATCGCATGTTTAAACTGGTGCAAAGAGAGCTACGTGCTCTTCATAATGTAGGTGTCAGTGCCCGTAATTTTCCATCCATTTACTGAGATGTGGCATCTGATAAACTTAAGGTACAGGTTAGTCTTGGAGCAGCACAGGGGAATCACCAGCTGCTTTATCTTTGTTTATTCAAACTACCTGCCCATTCCAGCACACACTCGCCTATGCTCGTTTTTTTTCTCCACACGCAACAAAAACCCAGAGAAATCCATTTCTAATTGTGAACTCAGGCAATTTGAGAAAGACGAGTGTAGACTGATGTCTCTGTATGTCTCTGTCAGTGTTTGTCTAAGCTCTGCCTCCTGTCAGCTCTTACGTAACTGCGCTGGTGAGAAACCTGCTTGCTGTTCAAACAGGTCAACATCACAGAGGATTTATGTCCCACATACTGAGACACCTTCCAGCAAGCAGCTCTCTGCCAGTCACCTCCACCTCATTTGAAGCGTGCGCTCATGTGCTGCGTTCACACTCATATGTGACTCACTCAGAAATCTACCTTTGCCACAGTTGAAGCTCAGAGTTTTGCAGAAATAACAAATGACAGCTCCTGATGACAGATGGCGGTGGTCCAAGAGTTCCTGTGAAACCTGACTTAAGGCCTCAGATAAACGCTTCATTGTTCATTATTTACTGACATGAGTCATCGCAAAAAAGTGGCTTGAGATGATTGTGTACTTGCACCTTGTGTCTTACTTTATGTTGTTTAGTATTCAGGAACATACAATTTTTTATTCAACCTAAATTGCAAAGTGTTTTTTTCTCTTTTTATTTGCTCAGCAATACATTAAACACGCAATATTTGTGTGTGTGTGTGTGTATGTTTTGCATTTGTTACAGTGTAAGGCCCATTTTCCAACATATACTACGTTGTGAGGTCCCACTGCTCCTTATGGGACTGTTTTTAGGTTGGGGTTAGGTAGGTTTTAGGACAAAGGTGTGAATTGTGTTTATTTTATGTTTAGAGCTAGGGTCATGGTTAGGCTATAGAAATGAATGGAAAATGAATGGAAGTCAATACAAACTCCTTGTAAAGATAGAAAGACGTAAAATGCGGCTGTGAGTTTTGGCGTGCGTGCGTGTGTGCGTGTGTGTGTATGTTTGTGTGCGCATGTATATATAACATTGTGTGGATCAATCCCTGACAGAACACCAACATTGTTTGGACATTTTGCCCAGTCCATACAACGGAAATGGGCTAATGATTAGGTTTAAGACTAAGGTATGAATTGAGTTTAGGTTAGGTTTAGGGTAAGGTATATACTGCTAAGGGTTATTGTTAGGGTCAGGGTTAGGCTATATTCAGTGCAATGTGTGACCAGCGGGTGCATCCTCACAGCTGAAGCTCGTCAAGTTCAATCAGGAGGAGCTTATAGAGGAGCACATTCTCTGAGGCAGATGTCAGGTTGTTTTGCTCTATGAGTGGTAATCAGGCCTCCATTTATTCTTTGCTTCGGCATTTTTGATATACCGCGCTTGGCCCCTTGTTGTCCTCCTTTTTCGGAAAAGCTGTTGCCAGTTTCCAGTCTGTTCTTGGACTCCAGTACTCCGCCTCCTCGCTCTCTAAGTTTGTTGGAGAACTAGCCTCAAGACCACCTTCGTGAATCTCCTCCCTTGGTTTTTGCTGTCTGGACCCCTTCACATCTCACCACCAGATCTCACCTGCCTGTTCACCCTCCAACTCTCCACTGTCATCTCTGTCTTCCCTGGAAGAAAGAACAAGAAACCATTACCACCTGCACCGCTCACCACCACCTGCCAACTTCAGCCTCTGTGGGTAAACTCACCTCCTCCCAGGAAACACTACCATCTCATCACCAGTAAGAGAACTGCCTTTTCATCATCCTCATTATATGTCATTATATATTACTTCCTTCAATAACCACCTACCTCTTCTTCTCATTGCCGTCCTGTGTTTCTGCCCTTTACCAGAAAGAATCATTCATTCATTCACTTGTGTCAAAAAACTCTTCATTGTAATTGCTGCCATCATGAGGGTTTCACACAAAACTTGACAAAGACAGCTTGAATGTGGACATTTTTCTCCAGATGCTCAGATAGTGGTAAAATCTGAGTCAAGTACCCGCAAAAGTTTTCATCAGAAAGACCTTTTCTAATCAAAGTGTTACTGTCAATAAACATCAAACGGGAGATTCCTTTAAGTGGGTGATCCTGCTAATAGTTTCACACCAAGTGGAGGCTTGATCAAAAATTATATCCACAGAATCTAAACCAAACGTTTAGGTGACTTGGGGAAAATGTTTGTCAGTGCTCTCTGTTTTTGATGCTTTGGATTACTAAGACAGTGACAGTGTGGTTAAAACAAAGCCGCTCTGATTGAGCCGAACACCCAAACCTTGGAACAAACGAGGTGTTACAAGCTATCGATCTGACTGCGGTCTGAAGGATGTTCCTAAATGCTCTCATGGTAAGCTAACTTTTTTCCAAAACACAATGGTATACATTTTTACCCGTCAGTCACAAAACAAAAACAGTGTGCTATTTTCCATGCCTGATGCTGAGGTGACATCAGTTTCGTCTCATATTTTTGTGGCTTCTGTGTGAGTGGGAGAGTGTGCCAGGTGTCAGAAGACTGCGTCATTCTGGGGTCTCTCTCCTCAGTACACTCGCTGAACCAGGTCAGCACAGCCTCTAAAACCACAGGCCTTAGTCACCCTGCGACTACTCCTCTTGTTGTTGTTCATAGACTCTCAGTTGTTCCCTGACCCTCACCTTTGCACTACTTTCTCTCTGGGGTGAGTGAGCATCACCACCTCCCGCTTCTACAGATTCTCCCCCTCTGTGTTGCAGTCTTCGGTATTTTCCTTCTTGTTTTCTTTTATCTAGAGCCGGAGCGGGCTTCCTGCCTAACAATTGAAGGAACCCGGCAGTCAGAGGTGTTATGTTCTCCCCTCCAACTATACCTTTATTGTATGTACAGACAGGACACACAAACTCATCCAGGGCACAAACATGTTTCTACTTTTGTTGTTAAAGTTAATGTTTCAGATGATCTATCTAATTTGAATCTCAAAAATAATCTGAGTTAACAGAGTGATGCAGATTATTAAGGGAGAAAAAATAAACCCAAACCCAAACTCTGGCCCTGTGTGAAAAGTAATTACCCCTTAAAGATAAGCTTGTTTATGATGCTTTAACTTTGACTAGGCCACTTCAAAACCTTGCATTCTCCCTCAGGATTCTCTCCTGGAAAGTATTCATGGTTCCATTAATTGTGGCAAGTCATCCAGGTCCTAAAGAAGCAAAGCAACCCCAGACCCCCACACTGCCACCACCATGTTTGACTGCTGGTATGATTTGTTTTTAACAGCTGTGTTAGTTTTACACTAGATGGAACTTGATGCACAGCTTCCAAAAAGTTCTACATTTGTCACCAGTTTACAGATTATTTTGCTAAAAGTCTAGGGAGTCATCAAGATGTTTTGTGGTAAATGTGAGATGGATCTTTGTGTTCTTTTTGGTCAACAGTAATTTTTTCTTGTAGATGATTTTCTGTGTTGCTTTGTGAGATCATTTAGCCTACTTCATGCTGTCATAAAGGTTCTATTAAGTGATTTCTTCAGGCAGTAATCAGGCCTGAGCAGATATATTTTTAGATGAGATCATGTTTGTTTAAAAAGCTTTTTTCCCTTTTTTAAATGAAATCATCATTTGGAAACTACACTTTGTATTTACACAGGTTATGTGTTGTCTGATATTACAATTTATTTTTATATTTGTTTTCATGTTTGTTTTAATCTTGCAAAAACTTATCTATGGTGTGGAAATATTTTCCAGCTACTCAAGTTTTTTGTATACTCTGAATAAATCCAAATAGATGTTACTCTTAAAATAAAACATAACAGATTATTATCATTGTTATAATATAGTTGGAAAATATTAACTGTTTTCCTTCACTTCTAAATGTTGCTTTTGTTAAGAAAAAAAAAAATTACAGTTTTGTGAAAATCTGATAAATGTTATGCTACATGTGCTTTGATGTATAAATTGTGATAATCTTGTCATTGCTTCATTTTCTGTTAGATTTAAAACCTTTAACAAAGACCCTGTAACACATTGTTTCTTTTTTAGGATTTGTTGAATTAAGACAAAGTTTACGCAAATGAGTTTGTATTTGAAAGAAAATCAGAAAGGCTGGACCTGAAAGACAGTGCATCTCTAAAATTAACCCTGAACACAGTTTGCTTAATCATTGCTCACATTGTAATTGCCAACCGTTTTGCTACCTTTTTAGAATATGTCAGATATGACTTTGGTGATGGTCAGGTACTGAAATAAAAGGTTGACCAGAAGCGTAGGAATAAAGCCAGTGTGGAATAAACACAAACAGAGATATAAAAAGGCTCTGGTTCTGGACAGTAGATTTAGAACGCTGGGTGAGGTTAGGGGAAAACCTAAGGCCGCTCCGCTGGACGGCTCTTTGTTTATCAGCTACATTTTCTGCTGCATTCTGTCGCGGTCATGGTGACTGTGTAAAGTTTGTCTTTTCTAAGTATCGGGTAACCACGCTGTGAGCTGCCAGCTTTCTGTGTTTGTGCGTATCTGCCTCAGTACCATAAGTGATTATACCCTGTTTCGGAATAAATATGTGTGCTTTTAAAAGAATGATTTCATGGGAAAATGTAATGCTGCGTGGAAACCGCTCCTGATGTTCCCTGAAACAGTCGTGCAGACTCAGCACGCGGAGTTGGACTCACTCACACTGGAAAACAGCTGGAGGTTGCCCCGGGTTCAGTGAGCTGCTGTGTTGATTGGCAGGTGCTTTAACTGGCTCTGATTGGCTCGAAGCTCACCTGTGGTAGGCTGGTTGCAGAACCGTCAGCTTCAGTAACAAAACCTGACAGACACATACATAAACCACCCCCCACCTCCTGACATGAACAATACCACCCCACCCCTTATGTCTCACACTGTGTCCCAAAAATTTCCTCCATCCGAAGTTCATTAGAAATGAAGACATTCTGTTTGATATGCAGAGGAATTTCCCTCTCTCCCAATCTCCAGGACAGACGAAGAGGGAGCCGCACAATGTACCAGTTAAAAGGACTTAGTCTCCATTGAAACTTGGCCCTCTAAAATCCCCGTAGAGCCCCCAGGGCCCCCATTACGATTCTGGCCTCAATAGAAGGAGCTGCAATGCTGAACACTGGGCCTCGTTGTATTCAGCCGGTGTCCCAGCCGAGAGCCATTGACTAGCCCCACAATGTCCCGAGCGCTCCTTTACAGTAGAGAAGGGCTCTTTTCTCTAAAGGGTGGCTCTAGACTCTGAGAGGAGGACATACTTTTTCACAAGGATCCCTTTCCAATGGCGGCATCTGCAATCTGTTGCTTACACCTCAACTCACTGAAGTCTCTTCTCCCCTTCAGCTCTTTTTACTGCAAACTGGCCAAGGACAAGAACAAATTGACCACAAATTCCTGAGCGCCTGGCAGCCAGTGGCCACTCTGGCTCGGCAAACTTGCTCCCGCTTTCTCTACTTTTCTCTTGTACCCTCCCTCCTTTCTTTCTAAGCAATTCAATCTCCCTCCCTCCCTCTCTAACTTTCTCTTTTGTTGACAAAAAAGCCCTGAAGCCTTTCTCCCCCTCCTCTGGGCTACCCTTTTGCTTCTCTCATGTGTGTCTTTCAACTGTTTCCCGCTCTCTCTCTACCTGCGACTGAAGGGCCGAACACGAGTTGAGAGGGCTGATGAATGGGGCTTCTGTAAAAGGGCTTAACACTGAGGTGCCAAATGGGAATTTGTTTCGCAGGACATCCACTTGTCTTGCATGCAGTCCCATGCCATCCTCACCATCTAAGCAGTTTCATACAGATAAAAAGCAGAGAGGGGACAGATGAGGGTTTTTTTGACTCTGTAAGGAGATTCAGAGCGTAGGTGGAAAAATCTATTGAGAGGACAACCTTTGGTCATGCACTCCACAAATATGGACTTTATGAATGAAAACTGTTCAAAGGAAGCTAAATGAAGTTTGTCTCAAGCCATGTAGGGAAAAAAGGTCAGATGAGACAAAAATTGGACTTGGCCTGTGTGCAAAATGCCATATATGGAAAAACAAACACTGCATATCACCCTGAACACACCATTTCCATGGTGACACAGGGTGGTGGCACCATCATGGTGTGGGGATGCTCTTTATCAACAGAATCCGGTAGCTAGTCACATGGATAGGAAGATGGATGCAGCTAACTAAAGGTTAATTATTGACAAAAACCTGCTGGAGGCTGCAAAAGATCTGAGCCAATGCAAATATGCTTTGTTACCAACAGATCATTTTGCTCTCAGACTGCAGGTGTATCAGTGGTTCCTTGAGTTTTCTGAAGTAAAACAGTTTGGCATAGAAAGTACACCCAGTTCTTCTGCAGATGTAGTCATTATGGATTGATTAACTGGATACAATTGTGTTACTTGGGACAGTATAATATTAAATCAGACTATATTCAGCTGTAAAGGAAATACAGCTGTTTTTCTAGTAAAAGAGCCTCAAAAGGATGTTTTTAGTGGAAAAACTGAATTGAAGAGAGAGTCTTTGCATAAAGCATGGTACTAATAGCTATATCAATGACTCTTTCCAGCAAAGGAGCACAGGTAAACACAGATGTATTGGGTCAGGTGTATTTTAGACTAAAGTAGTCACTAAGTCCTCCAGCAGCCAAGCAGCATAACTATAGAGACAGAGCTCAGGATAAAACAAATCACAATACGTTTTATTAAAAAGTAAAATTTTACTTCTAGTTCTAACCTGGACAGGTTCTCTGCTTTAAACACAGGTGTTAAGACACAAACAAATTTAGTGATATCAAAGTACAGTTTCTTAAAAACACGACATATGGATCCCAATGTCACTATGAGAGCTCCACTGAACAGAAAGGCCACAAACACAGCAGCCTGGTCACCCAACATTTCTACCAAGGCCACACTCATCTTCTCTCCTCCTCCGCTGCTTTCTGTAAAGCCCAGGGGATCAAGTCAGCCAAGGCCACTGCTCTGCGCACATCTGCTCTGCTGGACAACCAGGCCAGCAGGCGAGGCGAGGGGCCGACTTGGGACCTAGTGGTCAGGGTACTTGGCTTTGGATAGACTTTGTAGCCTGACAGCTGGACGGAGGAGGATTCAAGGGGGATTAGATGCCTCAGAGCAGTGCACAGGCCTCCATGGAGATACTGTCTTACAGTGTTTACAGCCTCCCAATAGCGCGTCGGACCTCTCCTCCCCATCCTTCTATTCCTCCACAGGCCCACTGTGTTCCTCCTCTTCTAATGTAAATGTCTGTTCCTGGCAATCTGGAGAGTGGAGCTTGTTTTGGTGATTCTCTGCTTTCCCCCTGTGCTCGCATTGGAGCTGTGTTTTACAATTTCAGCCTTTCATTTTTTTAACTCCCTCTTTTATCCTTTCTCTTTTTAAGAGGCTCTGTCCAGCCAGGCTGACTGCCCACAGAAGGGCTGGTGTTTGTGCCATCCGGCTTTCACGCTGCCCCCGGTTAAAGTGAATAAAAGGTGGCAGAGTGCTGTCTGGCCCTTAGCAGGGAGCACCTGGTCATGTTCATGTGCCAGCTTGAAGACAGGGCCAAAAACATCCATCTGAACAGCTTATTTGTCTCAGAATTAGTCCTTTGAATTTTCTCTTTCTTATTTTATAAACCTCATCAATATGAATTGATTATAACATTTGTTTAGAAATTAACTGGTAATAAGTTATTGTCAAAATAAGTGATGGTATATGTTATGGAAAACTTAAAATGTCACCAGCTCATACTTTTTAATAGTTCTGCTCAGATAAAACGTTATATTTCATGACACGTCAAACGTTTCGGCACAAAGAAGATAGGATTCTTTTTTAATGAACTAGGTTAATCTGAGGGATTCTAGTATGTTCAAATAAACAATGAAACAATGCTGGTCTTGGAGATCCACAGGGTGAAGTGTTTGGACCAGTTCTTTTCACTACACAGTGCTGTGAAAAAGTATTTGCCCCCAAACAGGTTTAATCTGTTTTCACATTTTTTTTAACACTTAAATGTTTCAGATCATCAATTAAGTTATAAAAAATCTAACAAAGCTAGAAATGCAAACGGATGTTTTCAAATAATGATTTAATTAGTAAACCTTAGTATTTACAGTAAGCTATCCAAACCAACCTGGCCCTATGTGAAACATAGCCCCTCCTTTGTTAAATCATGAATCACCAGGATCATCGACAGTTTTTTTTGGAAAGCACGGCTCAATTTTACTAGCCACACCCAGGCCTGTTATCTGCTGACCTATAGAAACTGGAAATTAAGTAGAACCTGTATAACAACATGAAGTAGGCAGAAAGATGTTTAAAAGTGACAGATCATGACCCAATTTAATCAATCAATCAATCAATCAATCAATCAAACAATCAATCAATCAAACATTATTTATATAGCACTGTTACACACAATAGAGTAACCAAAGTGCTTCACAGTTCAAATAAATTATTAAAATGGTAAATGCAACAAAACACAATGTCACGTTGGGATAGATTAAGCAAAATAGAAAACAGATGACTTTGTAAAAGTGATTTAAGGAGTGAAACAGTAAAATGACAATTTTATATTTATTAAGAATGGACCCCAGAGGAAGCATGTACAAAGAGAAGAGAAGATGTCCTAAAAAGGAACCTTGAGGTACCCAGAACTTGAGAGAAGCCACTGAGGAAGAAAACTGACCTAACTGGACGGAGAAGCTGTTGCCAGACTGATAAAACCCTGAGTCTGCAGTTAATAGCAGGTCATTAAGAAGTTCTAAGGAGCACTGTTTCTGTGCTATGACATAATTTCAAACCAGACTGAAATTTCTCATTCATCCCATTTACCACCTTCTATAACATTTCAAAAAGGAAGGTCAATTTAAATATCAGCCTAAGGTTTGACAGAACATCTGGATCTATGTTGCTCTTCTTAAGAAGAGGTTGGACCTCAGAAATCTTGAAGGCAGCTGGGACACATCCTGAGGACAGGGATGTGTTAATTAAATTGACTTTAGTAGTCTAGAAGGAATAGTGTCACCTGGACAATATGAAGGCCTCAGGTGTTGGAGTATTTCACAGATCTGGGAGGTGGATACAGGTTTAAACTGATTTCAAACAGCTGCAAATACAGGGGGTGTAGCATGTGACACCACAGACCTGACCGCACACACTTTGTCCCTAAATATTTTAAAAACTGTTTGCAAAGTGAAATAGAAGGAATGAGGCAGGATGAATCACAGGGATTCAGGAGACACTTAAGTGATTTAAAAATATTATGAGGCTTGTTACTTTTTTGAGACCCAATATTAGAAATAAACTGATCCTTTTTGAAAACAGCCTGACACTCAGTTAAACAGTTTCTCAGAATGTCCAAGGTAGCCTGTCACCCTTCGATTTCCTGTCAGCTCCCTGGCACGCATGTCTGGGCACACAAGTGTTGTTATTAAGCCACAGGTTTGTGGCTGATTTACAGCATTTAGTCCTAAAAGGAGCAACAAAACATCTAGAATACCTAGTGTTAAAATCATTAACAAGCTGATCAGCATTTCTATTCTGGCAATCCTCCAAAGAGTGAAGAGGCGTGTACAGGCCAAGTGCAGAAGATCAGAAAAACTAGAGTTACATATCTCAGTAACATGGTTATCTAAAACTAATTTAAAACCAAGTCCAGGGTGTGTCCCTTATCATGTGCGAGACCGCTCACTAGCTGAGTCTGGTTAAAAGAACCGATCAAGTTTACAAAGTCTCCGGTGAGTGGCTTGGTTTTACAGCAAACATGAACATTGAATTCACCCACGACTGAAATCCGGTCATAATCCCAGACAAAAAGTCAGCAAATTACTGAAGAATTGTATTATTAAATGTGGGTGGCAACATCGAAGATTCACATTTAATCTCCACAAGTTAGACTTTAAAACTAGAAAAACTATCAGTTTGAAGCTACTCATACTGGAATTGGGACTGGTACGCCAGGGCAACTCCTCCGCCTTTACCTGCAGTCCGAAGGAAGAAGTTCTGAGAACAGAGTGAGATCACCAGCATGAAGCCAAGTCTCCATCAAAAACATGGACTCCAAGTCCCTTCAAGTGATGAAATCATTTAACATGACAGTTTTGTTTGCTAGCGCTCTAGTGTTAATAAGGTCTGAGAGGATGATCAGTTCTGGCTGGCCTGACTCAGCAGTTGAAGGTTGCCAGGTTCAACGCTGCATCTAAGCAACCCGGGTCCGGCAAAGAGGAGCTACTACCGGCAGTTGAGACTGGTAATCCACTACACAGGTAACATTAGACAGGTTTCACTGTAGAGAAGAGATAGGACTCCTGCTGGAACGATCATTTCCAACAGAAGATCTAAGGAAAGCCTTAATCCGTACCAGAATGCCACCTCGTAAACCTAAAGAGCAGAAACATTGTGCCAGCAGATTAAATACGGTAGAACATCAGCAAACAGAACAAGAGGTAGGCCAGACAGATGGCGCGCTGCAGATGCCGGAGCCATCTTGAGTGATTGCAGTGAACCACAGCGGGCGATTATCAACATATGGTAAAAAGTGCGGTGAACCCAACTGGGACTGGTCTGTCAAAAGTTACTCCATAAACACATCATGGAGTTATCCAGGAGATCATTGAACCTCAGCTGTCATTTTTCTCAGAGGTTGTCAGTGTTACTGATTATACAATAATAAGAAAGAGACTGGGCAAAAATGCCAGCTATGGAAGAGTTCCAAGGCCAAAACCACTGCTGACCAAAAAACACAAAGGCACATCTCACATTTCCTGAAAAACATCTTGATAATCCCCAAGTCTTTTGGCAAAATAGTTTGTGGACTGACAAGAACCTTTTGGGTGTGCATCCAGTTACAGCTGGTGTGAAACTAACGCAGCATTTCAGTAAAAGAACGTAGCACCTACAGTCAAACAAGGGATGGTCTCTGACGGCTTTGCTTCTGCAGGATCTGGATGACTTGCAATAACTGATGGACCCATAAAATCTGTTCTATAGCAGAAGATCCTGAGAGAGAATGCCCACTTAAGCTTAAGCACACTTGGGTTGTGCATTAGGACGATAATCCAAAGAACGTCAGCAAGTCCATCTCTGAATAACTAATAGCTAAATAAAAAAATGTTGCCCTAAAAATGAAATCATAATTTCAAAACTGTTTGTCTCTCAGTATGTGTTAATGGCAATAATGGAGAATCACTTGTCGTTTCCTGAAGTCCAATGGCAACAAGCCAAATAACCTCTTCATGTGTCGACCTTTAAGGTGATGCCACTGCCTTACTTGATGGCTCAGAGGAGTTGATACTGTGGGTCATCTTCAAGCCTCCTTGAAACCTCGTTCCCATCAGAAAAATGCATGGAGGCATCTAAGTCCTGGCCTGAAGGGTTTTGTTAAAGAGATGTTTGTTAGAACTGAATTATGTGATGCACACAGATTTCATGTCATTGCTAATACTCGAGATCAATAAAAGTAGAAAAAGAAAAAAAAGAGCTAAAACACAGGAAAATCTCAACACGACAATATACAGAATTTTACTCAAAAACTCCCGTGTCCAATGTACTATGCTCTGTTTGATAAAAACTGGCTAGACATATCCAGTTATCATATTGTCACCGCAGCATATGGACCTGCATGTGAGCATTTGATTCTCGGCAATCTGCTCGGTTTTTACTTTCTCTGAATCAATCAAAAGATTAAAAGCTATAGTTTGTGCTTTCAGTGATAACACTGGCTTTACTAAGAACGAAAGAAAGTCAAGAAATTCAACTTTTGGGTAAAAAGTTAAATCAATCTGTGACCTGAGAGCGATGACTCATGCGCTTGTCTGACAGTTTTTTTTAAAATCTGCAAAGAACAATGAGCACAGAGAAAAACAGTTTCAACTGCAATGAGTCATTTTGAACCATGCTGGATCTGACAGTTCTTTCTTTTCTGAAAGTTATTGACTTTGCAGTAGCGCACCTAAAGTTATGTATAAAACACACACACACACACACTCTTGTTTTGCTATATGTAGTGAGGACCATGTGTTGACTCCCATTGACTTCCATTGATTTTCAGTCATTTTCAACCCTTTCTATGCCCTAACCCTGACAATAACCCTAAAACTAACCATTACCAGTGCATGCCTAACCCTAACCTTAACCTAAACTCAATTCACACCTTAGTCCTAAACCTAACCATTAGCAAAATAGGTCGTGAGGACCAGCAAAATGTCCTCACTTTGGTACCAACGGTCCTCAATTTGATGGTAAAATCGGGAAAATGGTTCTTACTGTGATGTCAAGACAGGAACACACACACACACACAGACACAGACACACACACGCAGGAAGGCTGCAGACAAACAAGGGACTGCTGATTGATTCCTCTGGGTAAGAAAAGAAGCACCTGACTATTAGTGAAGAATGAAGGGTGGAGACTGAGCAGAGAGGCCCAGTTACTGACAACAACAGCAGGGAGCCAAGGGTGTGTGTGTGTGTGTGTGTGTGTGTGTGCGTGCCTGGGAAAGAGATAAATAAGCAATGAGTGACACTCAGAAAGACAGGAACTTTCACAGCTTTTCTGTGTGTGCACATGCATGGGTATGTGTTACTGGAAAGAAGATTCCCATCAATCCAGGTGTGCCTCTTTTTATCTCCACTTCCGCAGCCTATCAAGTCTGCTTCTTCACGCTCCCCCTACCACCCTCCGTCCTGTCCACGCCGGGAGTAAAAACAGATGGGCACAGCCGCACACACTCGACTGAATCCCGGTCCAGCACTGCACATCAAAGGCGGAGTGAAGGAGAAGCGGCCTTGTTGAATGAGAGGGAGAAGAGGGGAAACATCCTTCATCTCAGGACCCCACACTTACCTCTTTTTGTTGTGGCACTTTTTCTCTTCCTCCTTTGCTCTTTTTTCCACTTATCCTATTAATTCAAAAGAGGTTTCTATTTTCTGAAATTTTAATTTTTCTATTTTCCATGCTATTCCAGACTAAAATTTCAGTTTTTTACATCATTCTGGACATTTAAATGCACATTGAATAGAACTCTTATTTGTAGGTCTCACAAATTATGAAACAAGAGCTGAAACTGACTTTTTTGGTGTGTGGTATAACACCATTTGCTGTTTTTTTGACATCTGAACAAATGTAGACCAACCTTTAATCTGTAACTCTTCTATTTCCCAAATAAGGATTGGCGTTTCCTTCATTAAATGCAAATTATTTGAGCCACAGTTTTTGCTTTAAGGGCTTCAGTACATTTATTTCATTGGTAAAATTCTTATAAAATAGCACCTTTCATACATCGTTTGGCAGTCAGATCACAGCTCCAGTTCAACCTGAATTCAAAGTTGTCTGCAGGCAGTATTTAACATTTGAAAATAGGGGCCATTGTATTTTAACACAGGGCAAACCTGGCTTGGATAGCTTTTCCCTTAAAAAAGGAAATCATTATTTGACAACGGCTTCTTTAATTTACTCAAGTTATCATCTTTGTCTGATGATCTAAAACCTTTAAGTGTGACAAAAAAGCAAAAATAAAATAAATCGTTAAGGGAGCAAATACTTTCTCCCAGCCGTTTACAAGGCCAAAAGGCAGGCAATATCATGTAAAGTTAGCATCCCATAGAGAACTGAAAATCTTACAGCTCTGCTAAAACCACAGAGAAAACATAAACATAAAGCAAAATGGCACGAGACCAAACCAAGAGAAAAAATATTAGGATGAGTGATAACTGGAACAATGAATGGGTTACTATGATTAACTGGAAGCACTGACCAAAAACAACTGGACAGAAGAGAATTCATTCAGTTCAGTTCAATTCAATTCAATTCAATTCAATTCAATTCAATTCAATTCAATTCAGTTTATTTATATAGCGCCTATTCACAACACGTTGTCTCAAGGCACTTCACAAAAGTCAGGTACATACATTCCAATTAATCTTAATCATTGAACAGTGCAGCCAGATTCTCAAATTTATTCAAATTTGATAAAAAGTTTTTCTATCTAAGGAAACCCAGCAGATTGCATCCAGTCAGTGACTTGCAGCATTCACTCCTCCCGGATGAACATGTAGAGGACAGTGGACAGTCACTCGGGTTGGACTTTGCAAGCAATCCCTCATACTGAGCATGCATGTAGCGGACAGTGGAGAGGAAAAACTCCCTTTAACAGGGAAAAACCTCCAGCAGAACCAGGTCACTGTGAGGGCCCCCATCTGCCACGGGACCGAATGGGGGTTAGAAGAGAACAGGAGCGAGGACCACCCCCCCAAAGAGGTGAAACACAGATAGCACTGATACAGGAGTACTTTCTATGGTGAAGGAAAGGTAAAATTGTTAATGGGGATGTAGCTCCTTAGGTCGTTTCACATAGAAAGAAGAACAGATAAATCTGAGCCAGTTTCAAGTTTAGAGTCTGAAGAGAGCACAGAGAGTAGTCACAGTTGAAAAGCTCAGTCAGTAGCTATGTCTAGGAGAGAGAAAGGGTTAAACATCTGAAAGAACAGGGCCATGTGGATCATCGGTAGAGCGGGAGCATTAAGTTGTTGCCAGCAGAAGCTTGGAGGATTCCCTCTCACAGAAAGGGTGTCACAGGTAGACACATAGTCAGGCCAGGTGTAGCTTCTAGGAAGAAGAAAAAGAGAGAGACAAAGTTAAAAGCTGAAATAACAGCAAATAATGCAAAATTGAAGAGTAGCGTGAGAAAGTAGCGAAGAGGGTGAAAGTGGTCATTATGAGAAACACAGAGAACATCGGAAACTAACCAACAACTAAACATTGACAAACAGGTCCTAAAAATACAAAATTACATGAAACTCGAATTTGAAGTGTCAAACAAAACCAAAGTCCAACACATTATGAGAGCAGCTGGTGGTTTATCTATGCCAGCGTAAAAAGGATTTGTTTGGCATCAAACATTGAATTGGCCAATACTCCAAACAATGGAAAAGTCCATAAATACCAAACAAGTTATTCAGATTGGTCACCGGTTTTGCAAGGTTTATGAGAAGATCCACACTATCTCCCTCAGATGAAAGGAAGTTGGTTAGGATGTTCAGGAGAAGCCACTAAGAAAACACCTGCAAAGTACTGAAAACTACTGGAAATCTAGTGTTACTGTTCACAGTGAAGCAACGTTCCTCATCAAGAGCTTAGAGCTGCTCTGAAATTAATACCTTCAAGCTTGACCAAAATTTACAACCGTCCAGATGGGCAAATCAAATGTCTTCTGGAGAAAGATTTTATGGTACAGAAAAGGGAGCGAGTTAGTGAGGGAGGGAGGAAGTGTATGAGAAGGCAAAAAGACAATGAATAAAGGAAAGACACCACATTTAGACAATAAAATGGAGAATCACATCTGGAAATATATTTTTCCATACTGTATTTCCTTTTTCCTTAATATCCAGACGTAGCAAATACTGAAATCAAATCCCATACTTTTCAACACTGCATAGGAACCTTGTTATTTAAACTAAAGGCAGAGGTCGTCGGTAACAACAAAATGAAGCATGTGCTGCAAAATCAAATGTGTCTCAGGCCAAAGGAACTGTCTCAGGGAAAACTAAGTCAGTGTAAAACAGAGTTCACTGAAAACCCTGTGATACAGAAAACATGATAAATAGTAGTATTATTTTATTGAAGCAGTTTTATTAAAATGCCCTGATATCTAATGATAAAGTCAGTCATCAGTCAGTCAGTCATTTTTTACTCTTTATTCCATAGTGGGTCGCGGGGGATCTGGTGCCTATCTCCAGCGGTCTATGGGCGAAAGGCGGGGTACACCCTGGACAGGTCGTCAGTCCATCGCAGGGCAACACACAAACAACCATGCACACACTCATTCATACACCCAAGGGCAATTTAGAGTGACCAATTAACCTAACAGGCATGTCTTTGGACTGTGGGAAGAAGCCGGAGTACCCGGTGAGAACCCACGCATGCTCGGGGAGAACATGCAAACTCCATGCAGAAAGACCCCCGGCCGGGAATCGAACCCAGGAACTTGCAGCAAGGCAACAGTGCTACCAATTGCGCCACCGTGCAGCCCTCTAATGATAAAATGAAATCTAAAAAGGTTTTTTTGGAAGAGAAACAGGCCAACACCACCACATATCCTCCTCCGTACTTTACACATAGACCCATCAGGACTGTTTGGTGCTGAACCCCTCATCTGGCCAAAGATGAGGGGTTTGGCCAAAGAAAACTGTGCTCTCATTTGGCCAAAGCAAACTGTTCCAGGTAGTCCTGGTAGCAATGAACAAACTTCACATGTTTACATTTGTGATGGTAGGGGAGAAAAGGTTGCAGTTGCCTTTGGTGTGGGGCATGTAATGGTTGTCATAGAGACATGGCGCCTCATGTACAAAGAGTGCGCAAAAAAAATCAGATGTACGAAACTGTTTTTAGACACGTCACTGTACACGTAGATTCATACATCCCACTTTGTGTGGATTTCGCGCAGCTGCTTGTGGCACTTGGACCGCCCGGTCCCTGCCCCTTAATACATTTGTAAAGTAGTATAAATAGCCCATGTCACCAATGATGTGTCCAAATAGCCAAGGCATCGGTGCTGGGACAATCAAAGAACTGGTTCCTGTCGGCGAAAAAACGCTCAACGAGGCTGTCTGCACATCATAAGGGATGTTTGGAGTGAATTAAAGCAAACCAACAACTTCTTGAATGACATCAACAACTCAAGCCTGACTTGAAATAAAAAGGTTGTTGGCTCGAACCCATTAAGTTCTGTAATGTCTGCATCAAATCCACACGGCACTCTAGCTGCTGCACTAAGCTCAATTACAGTTCAATGCTGATCATCATAATGACATGAATATGCCTCCTAAATTTCTATTAGGAAGACACACACTATGCAAGGTACTTTAAACCTTTACAACCATTCAGAACGCCAGATAAAAAAATAGAAAATCACCTAGAAGCCGCCATCGAGCCGGAGTCTGCTTGTGGTTTGTTCCCAACACTTAGAATTATTGCAGTATAAAGGAATCATGAGCTGAGGAGGCCAACGTACCATTGCATTAGTAAGACACATCAGCACGTCATAAATATGAATGATGAATGAACCTTACCTTATGAATGAAAATGCCTTCTATTCATAAATTCATATTCACTCACAGATGGGGCCCTTTTAGCAATATGAATCCAGTCCATAGCTCTGATTACATTCAGAAGTCAGCTCCTTGCAAATGAGAGCCACAGTTTAGGGAAACTTTATATATCAGAGCAACATATGGATAAGGCTGTCCCATTTGGCTGGCATGGCCCAGCTTAGGAATTACTGTTAAATACCCGACCTGTCAATCAGCTCCCTCTGAAAAGCTCCAGGAAAGGACAGCAGCGTAGTGAGAACTTGAACTGGCACTGGCAACTCACGGTTCCTCCTGGTTTCCCTCTGCAACACTGAGGCCAGTTCCAGGCAGAGCTCCAAAATAACTGCCCAGGGCAATTTAAAGCAGCTGATAAGCCATGCATCATCATGTGCCAGCAGATCAGTACGATCTCTGAATAAAACACTCCCTCCAACTTCTTCCATCGGTGATGTCCTGCAGCTGTGCCAAAGTTGCCATCGTTCCACAGTTCCGCGCAACTTTATGCAGCTATTTATCGACATGTGTGATTGTCTCCGACTTGTCCATCTCATCACCTGACTTGTTTGAAATTAATCTGCTGATCCGACACCGTTTTATTCTCAGTGAGAATGAAAGTGCTCCTTAAACGATTCGCATGCATTTTAAGCTCCTCAGCGCACAGACCGATGCACATTTCCATCTACAGGTGACAGAAACAGAGGAGGTTTTACAGTTTACATCTGATTGATGGTGTTTCCATTATTTTCTCCGAGGTGTGTTACGTTATTGTATGAGGCTAAATGTGATTCAGTTTGATCGCTCTGGTTTAAACCATAAAAGATCAAACTCACGAAAAAACATCAGGTTTGATGCCCCATAATGAAATAAAACAGAATGGAGTCATATCAGTGGATTTAGGTGAGTTTTAGTTCTCTGTAGTTTATTATTGTCGATTGAAAAAGTTTGCGTGGCTTCCTCACATTTTCACGGTTCCCCTTTAAGCTAGTTTTAAACAGAACAGCAACCAATTTATTAAACAGTTTAATAGAGAGGAAGAAAAACGCCACTTCATGATAAGCTTGTGTGTTGTTGAGATTGTTTAAATCCATCTGGAAACAAACTATTGTGTTCATATATGTGTTATTTGTTCAATAACCAAAAGGTTTTTTTTTTTATATTTTAGATGAAAAAATGAAGTTCCCAATGACGACTGAGTCAAAAGGCTCTTTCAAATAATGAATTACTGTAAGTGAGGGAGTCTATTTGCCCCGTGTAGGAGATATTTAAATTGTGGGTTTCCCACAAGCCTAGCAGCAGCACCTCTGCTGTCTTCAGAAAGGGGGTGTTTATGTGAAAATAAGCACCAAAAATAGAAAAGGCTTCTGTAAGTCATGCGTTCTCCAGTTAACCTTCCCCCACAGGGAACACCTGTGGTGTTTGTCTGTGCATTAATGGAGGCAACCTACTCACAGTTAGTTGGGTTTCACTGCAGCAGTGGCAAAGGTGGCTTTGCAGGATGTTCTGCTCTGTGCAAAACACAGGTAGGAGTGAAGTGTGGACATACCTGCAAAAGAAACCGAGAGATGAAAAAAAATTGACAAAAATCACCCCGCTTTCAGCATTTAAATAAAGCTTTTAAAATAACCCTAAAGCTAAATCGTAGTTTAGTAGTATGCAAATCTAAACTTAGTAGCAAAGACTTTTATTACCTATAAGAGACCAAAATGAATATTGTAGTGATTTTTTTAAGAGGAAACAGAGAAAGCAAGACAGGGAAATAGAAACCGAGGAAAACAGCTTACGATAAGATCAGAACACCGAGTTCCTATCTGTTGCTGAACTCTGGTTGCTGAGCAGAATGACTGGAAACATGGTGATGCTACATGGTTCAAACCACATCACAAACACACACTCACATGTGCGTATACACACACACGTCTCAGCAAGCTCACAACACTGTACGGCTGCACAAACTCTGTTGCAAACGTGCTCAACTGTGGAAAAAAAAACTCACAGTGGGCAACGTTCAGACACAAACTCACAAAAACCACACTGTTGGCACAAAACACCACAAAGACAGGTACACAAGGGCTGTGTACCTGTCTTTGTGGTGTTTTGTGCCAACAGTGTGGTACTAGTAACTGAGGTGCAGAGAGATCAATAAAAATAAGTGGTTTGTACACAGCCTGCAACCAGGTGTTTTCTTATTTCCTGTTTATGGTTGTGCCTGTGTCTTTTTCCTGCGTCACATTGCTGCGTTATGCGTACATGTAAATAGCCAAATGCATCCATCATTTGTGGGAGATTGTGTTGTGGATGTTCAGCAGGTAAGAGCTTATTGTGGCCAAATCGTCACATGCTTTTGCATCTGCGACACATATGAAACTGCATTCTGTAGGGAGGTACATAAACAACAGTAATTGGTGACACATTGTTATTGTGACACACTGTTATTGGACACCAGCTGAAGCTGATGCATAGGATCCTTAAGTAAGAAGATGTCAGTTAGGACACTCTGTTCAACTCTGAGCTGTTGAGATAACTGTGGAAGTGTGAAGATAAGAAGTGATGCACTGAATCAAAGGTGTGACAATTGTGGGATTTACACACTTCTGACAACAATGATCTCCATCTTTCTAAACAAACCTTGCTCAAACACACAGAATCAAGCAGAGTAAGCTTACTGCATTTAAAAGGGCAGTAATGCTATGCCTAATTTACACTGCTGTACAGATACTATTCATTCACAAAAAGAAGCAATTGCAAAACTCAAATGGTAAGACAATTTTCTCTTCTATTAAATAGGAAGAAATTAAAAATACAGACTGCTGCCTACAGTTTTTAGTGACACTGTTACAGCGTCACTTAAAAACCTAAACTCTGCGTTGTGTTAATTAAAAACGAACATTAACGTTATGTCTGCCATCGCTACCAGTCGTCCTGGCACTGCCTTGGTGTGGACTGCTTTATGTGTCATGGCGCTTAACACTAATAAACAAACACCCTGTGTGTGCCCTCTTCTGGATGAGGCGGTTAAATGCCTGTGACTGACGCAGGTTCCAAAACTGAAAACGCCCAGGTTCCCCCGTGTGGTATTTATTCTGCTTTACACCTGATGACAAGCGTTTATTATAGGAAGTATTTTAGGTATGTTGCAGCAATGCAAACGAACTGAATTCCTAAAGCACTAAAGAGCAATGAAGCTGAACCATCGGATGCTGTTCTCAAAAATATGATGCCTGCACGAAGTCCAGGTTGCTCTCAATAATCATTGCTTTTAAAGACGATGATGTCCTATTCTGATTGAAATATAAAACAATATCCATGATTTTCTGTACATGCATTAAATTCTCCCTATGACAGGGGTTTCAATAACATGGGAACATGCTGGCAAAGAAGCCTCAGTTCTGGATTTAAGCTGCTGTTCTTGGTTTATTGCAACTAATAACAATTTCTTATTGATTTTTTATGTTTTGGTTTTCATTTATTTAAGACTTTTTTATTTTATTATGAATTACATTTTTATTTATTATTCATACATTAGTTTTAACCATATTTTAATATATTTGTTGGTATTTCTTTATGAATTTGGTTATTTATATGTATATATGCACGCACATTCATGCATGCATCCGTCTGAACTTTAGCGAATCGTCTTCACACATCTACATGCCTATATGCGTTGATGCCATGTGATTGGCTGATTCATTATTTGTTTCACCACAGAAACTTAATAGATGTCCCTAATAAAGTGGCTGGAAAGTGTATTTGTGGTTCTCGAGGTATTAGAACTGAACAAAAGTTGAAGTATTCTGTGGCTTCCACATATTGTGCAGCTTCTTCTGCAAGCTGTGTTGTAACCAAGCTTTCATGAAGTATATAGTTTTGTTTCTGAGTAGAGTTGATATGTGGGTGTGATACCATGTGACTGTGTGTATCAACCAGCTGGTGTGCTAATCAAAGCTTCTCATCTCCCTCACATCAGTACACTCAGCCTTTGTACCTGTACCCTAATCCTACCGTTTTACGTACACTGTGGTTTCTCTGCTTGCCCTGCAGCAGTCTCGCATGAGAGCTGTTTATCTTCCACGGTGGCTTCCTCCTTAGCTTAAAAACGCTTTATTTCTACCTCTCTGCCACTACTCCCCTTCTGTCTTTAATGTTTGTGCAGCTGAAAACACTGCAACACGAATCGTGTTTGGGGGTGCGGCTGTTGGAGTCTTGTGCCAATCCTTCCTGTCTGAGAGAAGAAATCTGAGTGTTTGGGAGAGAATGCTCTGCAGGCCTTCACACTCCAACACAGAGGCTGTGTGCAAGTACTGAACAGCATACCAACAAACTCCAGGAAGTAAAAACACACACAAAGAGAGAGATGCATGTCAGGAATCCTGTTACATAACAGCCCGCATTGCGCTGCTTTCTGACATGGGAAACTCTACACTGCAACTCGATCGTGCAAAGAAGGACTGAGGCTAAAAGTCATGCATTGACAGACAGCTGATTGAAGTTAACTCAGGTTACTTATCTGATTCATTCTGCAGAAGCAGAATTTCTTACTTGTAGATAAGTTTAGATTTTTGCACTGATTGATAATAGGGCCAATTCTAAGAGTTGCAACTGAGAGATAACCTCTTCTGAAACTGCAAAGGTATCACAAAACATTGCAAAATATCTGTGGCCTAAGCTTGAAAACGAGTGTTTCAAAGATAACATTTTAGGGAAACTTTGTATTGTTTTTTGTAAAACTAGACATAATTTTATTCTCTTATCTGCAGCAACACAACTTGTTGAATAAAATCTAATGAGGATAAAATAATTCCAAAATTTTGAATTGGAATGAAGGGAAAATATGAAATGCTACCTTATCTTACAAAAAATGTGAAATAAACATATAAGACAAACGTATTGTTGTGTGTGTGACTATGAAAGATTTTAGAGACTTCCCAATACTGTGTTTAATACATTTATCTCATTAAATGGTGTCACAATGTATCAAAGCTACAACGGGACGTAAAACCCTAGACTAATCCTTGAATGTCAGGGCTGAAATTGACTGTACTGTATTATGTTACAGGTCTGAACTGGACAGTTTTCTAGTTCGAGGCAGGCTTGAGCCCTGATGGTTTCTAGGTTGTTCCTGAACATCCTAACCAATCTTCTTTTATCAGAGGATGACCTTTCTGGACCGGTTGAAATTTCAAGGTTTCAGGAGGCCAATGATCCCAAACATGCACCATCACCTTTACTTTTATCTTGTAATGTTAAAACAACAAATTTGAACAATCTCTACCAATTCTACCAAAACGAATGGTCACATTTTCAGCCAGAATTGTGCCATGACCTGAAAACTATGTGATTGAGGTACAACTTGCTATGGGACATTTTTATCATGTATTAGTGGGTGCATTTATATTTGAACCGGAATGTAAAGTTTTGACTCTGTGTCAGATAAAATCCAAAATAAATTCAAACTTGTGCACCCAAAAATAATCAGTTAGATGTTTTATAATCATTCCACCTGAATAATTGTTTGAAAGCCCTAGGCTGAGTTGAATGCTGAGTGGATGTAAACTCAGAACTGTAACTATACTGAATACTAGGATTTTGAGTTTTCTTTTAGGTTTAAACTAACAGAAATTAGCCAAGAGGAAGCTCTTGCCTGTCTACCACTATGGACATATGATCTAAATATAATTATGCTTAAATAATGTTAAAAGTATTATTAGTTGCTCTATGTTTGTCATTATACATGTTTGTGGTTTTCTGCACCAAGTACCATAGAAAAAATCTTCTCTGTGAAACAAATCACTTGGCAATAAAACCTGTTCTTGATTACGATGTATTGTGTTGATCTGAAAAGAGTAGAGAAGAATGAGAATAAATGAGAGGAACAGTAGTTGGCAGCAGTGGGGGAGGGTGAACAGAGAAGGTTGGGTAATGGGAGACTGGGAGCGATGGCGTGAGAGAGCACCTGTCCCACAGAAATTGGGTCCACTCGTACTTAACTGGAGTTGGCAGCACCTCAGCTTGACCTTGTCCCCTCTGATCCCATTAGGACCCAGGCACCATTGCAAGATCTGCCACTCCCCATACACACAGACACACACACACACACACACACACACACACACACACACACACACACACACTTTCACCCCCACCTCTAACCTTGCTTTGTCAGCCCCTCCCATATCCTATACCCAGATCTTTTTGGGGCCCAGGACAAACATCAGGCCCTGTGGAACAAACAGGCCACTAATGTGGATGGACAGGACAGACAATTACAATCGAGCACAATTTGCATGGGAGTGTGCAAAAGCCCAAGAAAGAGCACATGGACCCACAGTTAAAAATAAATTAACCCTTTCACAGAAAACGGCATGCTGAGATCTAACCAATTTGTCAACTCGCTTGATCAACTACAGAACGACTCCTACTGCAGAATGTGGGAAACTTCCTAACTAAAATATACACTCAGCTGCCATATTAGCTACACCTCTTCAGTTTCTTGTTAACACAACTACTAAATCAACATGGCAGCAACTCAATGCTTTTAGGCATCTAGATGTAGTGAAGACAACTTGCTGAGGTTCAAACCAGAGTGAAGAAGGAAGGAAGAAATGTAGGTGAATTTGATTTTTTGGATTTTTTTTTAGGACCTCCCGCACAAGCTCAGGCTTGTGCGGGAGGTCGAGAGATATTGACTAGAAATAGTCGGGCTCGCCTCCACGCATAGCGTGGGCTCTGGAACCCATCTCCTTGAGAGGGGCTGGACTCTCTTCTACTCTGGAGTGGCCCACGGGGAGAGGCGGTGGGCTGGGGTGGGTTTGCTTGTTGCCCCCCAGCTCAGCCGTCTCGTGTTGGGGTTTACCCCGGTGGATGAGAGGGTCGCATCCCTGCGCCTTCGGGTTGGGGACAGGTCTCTGACTGTCGTTTCGGCCTACGGGCCGAGCTGTAGTGCGGAGTACCCGGCCTTCTTGGTGTCCCTGTCGGGGGTGCTGGATAGTGCCCCTCCCGGGGACTCCATTATTCTGCTGGGGGACTTCAACGCCTACGTGGGAAACGACAGTGACACCTGGAGAGGCGTGATCGGGAGGAATGGCCTCCCCGATCTGAATCCGAGTGGTGCTTTGTTATTGGACTTCTGTGCTAGTCACAGAATGTCCATAATGAACACCATGTTCAAGCATAAGGGTGTCCATCAGTGCACTTGGCACCAGGACACCCTAGGCAAGGGGTCAATGATCGATTTTGTTGTTGTATCATCAGACCTTCTGCCGCATGTTTTGGACACTCGGGTGAAGAGAGGGGCTGAGCTGTCCACTGATCACCACCTGGTGGTTAGTTGGATTTTGTCTCTTCTTTTTGCAGATGAAATGGTCCTGCTGGCCCCCTCTAGCCAAGACGTACAGCATGTGCTGGGGCGGTTTGCAGCCGAGTGTGAAGCGGCTGGGATGAAAATCAGCTCCTTCAAGTCAGAGGCCATGGTACTCAACCGGAAAAGCGTGGCTTGTCCTCTTCAGATTGGAGGGGAGTTCCTGCCTCAAGTGGAGGAATTCAAGTATCTTGGGGTCTTGTTCACGAGTGAGGGAAGAATGGAGCGGGAGATCGACAGACGGATCGGTGCGGCTGCCGCAGTAATGGGGGTGCTGTGCCGGTCCGTTGTGGTCAAGAGAGAGCTGAGCCGAAAGCGAAGCTCTTGATTTACCGGTCGGTCTACGTTCCTACCCTCACCTATGGCCATGAACTTTGGGTCATGACCGAAAGAACGAGATCCTGGATACAAGCGGCTGAAATGAGCTTCCTCCGTAGGGTGGCCGGGCACTCCCTTAGAGATAGGGTGAGGAGCTCGGCCATTCGGGAGGGGCTCGGAGTAGAGCCGCTGCTCCTCCACTTCGAGTGGAGCCAGTTGAGGTGGCTCGGGCATCTATACCGGATGCCTCCTGGACGCCTTCCTCGGGAGTAGTTCCAGGCACGTCCCACCGGGAGGAGGCCCAGGGGACGGCCCAGGACACGCTGGAGGGACTATGTCTCTCGGCTGGCCTGGGAACGCCTTGGGCTCCCCCCGGAGGAGCTGGAGGAGGTGTCTGGGGAGAGGGACGTCTGGGTGTCTCTGCTTAGTCTGCTGCCCCCGCGACCCGGTTCCGGATAAGCGGAAGACGACGAGTACGAGTGCGAGGATTTTTACACACAACCATCTCTCTTGTTTACAGAGAAAGGTCCAAATGAGGGGAAATGTGGACAAAAATGCCTTGTTGGTGTCAGAGAAGAATGGGCAGACAGGTTTAAGATGACTGAAATACAACATCAGCACAAATAACCACTTGCTGCAACCAAGGTGTGCAGAATACTACAGCAGTGTAGCCCATTTGATACAAAAGAGCACAGCGGGTGTCACTCTGGTCAACTAAGAACAGGAAATTGAGGCTACAATTCACCCAGACAACATGAAACCATGGATCCATCCTGTATTGTATCAGTGGTTCAGGTTGTTACTGGTGGAGCATTGCAGCTGACCATGTCCATCTCTTTGTAACTATAGTGTACCCATCCTCTGGTGGCTATTTTTATCAGCATAATGCACCATTTCACAAAGATCAAATCATTTAAAACTGGTTTACTGAACATGACAATTAGTCCACTGTACTCCAATGGCCTTCACAGTCACCAGATCTTAATCCAACAGAGCACCTTTGGGAGATTCATGTTATGGATGGGCAGACAACAAATCTGCAGCACCTGTTTGATGATATCATGTCAATGTGGAGAGTAATTTTAGAGGAATGTTTCTGACACTTTGTTGAATCAATGCCACTCAGAATTAAGGCATTTATAAAGGTACTATTAAGGTGTGCCTAATAAGTCACCGGCAAGTGTATCTGCTGGGACCGACCTACATGAAATGCTCTTCCTGTGCTGAACACCAAGACTGTGACCTGGATGTAAGCAATTCATAGTGGCCTGACTCAGTATGTGAGCATTCTTTAAGGAGTTTAGCAGACAAAGATGAAACATTTCAAATATTACTTATATCTATAAAGGCTACGGCAAGTAGGTAAGGAAAAATAAATCATCTGTTGCTAGATTTTGGGATATTATTCCAGCTCTAAATCTCTTCAGGATTTACTGACATCCCTCTTTCATTCACACCAAAACTGTGACCTACTTGGCAGATTATGTGATACTAGGTGAGGGAAGTGGAAATAAGAACCCCTGACTGCATGTGTAAACAAAAGTCTATGACCTTGCCTGATGCCAAGACCACCTCACCACAAATTATGCTTCCCTTTTATAAATCGAATGCATGCACACCGTGTCAGCATCGCTTCTTCATTTTGCTGCGGCTCGTCTGGGCTGGAACCAAAGAATCCCAGCCTGTGCATCCGTGGTTGCAAAACACAAGCAACACATATACACAACACTCTAAAGTTAGAATCGACAAAGCCATAGCTCCGTCTGTAACCCTACACTCGGATAGATTTAGCTGCATGCATTCATACAGACCCAGGTGTAATGCCATCCTTCAGCTGGAGGCAAAGGGGAATGTAGAGGATTGTGGGTGTAGAGTTGTAACACAGGAGTAAGAGAGCTCATTATGAGTTTTAAGTGAGACCTAATTAAAATTCTATCACTGTTTTACCCCTGTTTGACCCAGAGTTAGCTGACACACAGTCAACAAATATATAAACTTTAATGTATATACAGAGATTATACATATACAATCCAAGCAACACAAGTCTGAATATTTGCACCCACAGTTCCCTGTGAGGCAAATTAACTCCCAGCTACAGTTACTGGTCATGACTGCACACAGACACACACAAGGATGGGTTGAGACTTGCTACCCATCCCTTTTGACAGATCGCGCTCACGTAAACATCCCTGTGTACTGGCACTCACTTACAGTAAGGATATACCACCAGACAGGCATGCCGGCACACATAAGGTGCGGCCACAAATGCTTCTCAGTGCATCACGGAGCGACAGGCTGGTGCACGCCAGCACACCTTCAAATTCATGGTACAGATACACATCACAAGACAACAGCGAGGAAAAAGAGAAAACCAAGAAACTACTGTACACAACAGGAAATATTTTTACAGACACATCTCAAATTGTACATTACTAAAAAGAAAAAAAAAAACAGGACAACTAAATCTATATAAAAAACATTTGCACTACAGCACAGGAATCTGAAATACCAATGTGTCTAGCTATTTAGCTATTTTGGCAGGAATAGATACATCTAATGGAAAAGAAAAGCTTGGTAAAAGACCAGACTCAATAGTAAAATGACTAAAAGTTACAGTGTTTTAGGTTGAATATACTAACATGTATTGGTATACTAGTATAGTATAGTATAGTATAGTATAGTATAGTATAGTATAATATAGTATAGTATAGTATAGTATAGTATAGTATAGTATGCAATGTGTAGTGTAGTGTAGTATGCATAGTATAGTGGAACAATGCATAGCATTGTATAGTGCAGCATAGTATAGTATAGCATAGCATGTCAGAGCATCACATAGCATCGCATCACACAGCATCGCATCGCATCGCATCACATAGCATAGCATCCTATGGTATGGTATAGTATAGTGTAATATAGTATAGTATAGCTTAATATAGTATAGCATAGCAAAGTCTAGTATAGTTTACTATAGCATACTGTTTTATAGAATAGTATATTGTAGTGTAGGACAGTATAGCATAGCATAGCATAGCATAGCATAGCATAGCGTAGTGTACTGCTGTAAAACCTATGATAAAATAATACAGCTTAGCTAAAAATATTATAGGATTGCATAGCATAACAAAGAGTAGCATAGTATTTCTGTAGGATATCACAAGATAGTATAGTATAGTATAGTATAGTATAGTATAGTATAGTATAGTATAGTATAGTATAGTATAGTATAGTATATATAGTGTTGTGTAGTATAGTGTAGTATAGCATAGCATAGCATAGCATAGTATAGTATAGTATAGCGTAGTGTAGTGCAGTATAGTATAGTATAGTATAGTATAGTATAGTATAGTATAGTATAGTATAGTATAGTATAGTATAGTATAGTATTGTATAGTATAGTATAGTATAGTATAGTATAGTATAGTATAGTATAGTATAGCATAGCATAGCATAGCGTAGCGTAGCGTAGCGTAGTATAGTATAGTATAGTATAGTATAGTATAGTATAGTATAGTATAATATAATATAGAATAGTATAGTATAGTATAGTAGTGTTGTGTAGTATAGTATGGTATAGTGTTGTGTTGTATAGTATAGTATAGTATAGTAGTGTTGTGTAGTATAGTATGGTATAGTGTTGTGTTGTATAGTATAGTATAGTATAGTACAGTACAGACAACTGTCTACATTTGCTTTTAATAATAAATGTTGATTGATTAAAACAATAATTACAATTAAAACAAAAAGATTTTGGAGGGACTGTCACCCTCACCGAAGATCTGTACCCACTCTCTTTACACTAAGATCCAAATCCCGCTGCTACCGCGGCTGTCATGCCTGCAGTAAATCAGACATGGGTCCCCTCAGGTCAACTCCAGCTTCAAAGGCTGTCAGAGAGTGTGTTGCCAGGCTGAGTGCAGTGAGCTACAGCGTCCTGGGGCTCCCGCTCCCTAAAACAGTAATGGGATTAGAGCTTCCTAAAGGAAGTTTAAGGGGCTCCAGGTCCCACCTTGCTCCCCCCTGCCAGTTTTGGAACTCGCCATCAGCTGGATCCCAATATATTAATGATGGCAGGATGGGAATATTCTCAATCTGCACAAAAGGGTTTCCCTACAGGTGATGTCAAGACATGATAGTCATGTAAAACGCTGTCCTATATTTCCATTTCTTGGAAAAATGTCCAACATCATGTGATGTAACTTAACATGCCAACAAAACACGATACCATTATATTATTACAGAAAATATTTTGGTATGACATCAAATACTGCACACCACCTTGATTTCATACAACCTTCATTGGTACATATAACAATACAATTAATTAAAACAGAAATCAATTTTTACTCTTATTTTGACTTTGTTATTCCTGACATAATAAATGTCAGATAATATAGATAATATGACTTATATATGAACCTTTAGCCGTCTCTCAATGAACGTCTGGGAGGTTCTTTCAAGACTCTTTGGAAAACCATTTCAGGTGACCACCTTATGAAGCTCATAGAGAGAATGCCAAGAGAGCAAAGCAGTAATCAGAGGTCATTGCTGATGTCTCTACCCCACAGGGTTGTGGTAACACACCTCTGTATGCAGTAGAGCAGCATCATGCTACCTTCATGGTGGAAATCACACCTCCTGATGATCAATGAATAAATGCATTTGCATTATTTACTGATATGGTTTTAGGATTTAAATAAACTCCTTGCTCTCGCAGCGCTTAACCTGCATCCTTGACATTTGACATTGAAGCAGCCAGGGTGAAATTAGGCCTCTTTGAATGTCATAAATTGGTCAGTCTAAATATAGACAGGGCCACAGAGAGTGCAGTTATTATTACACACAAACAGGCATGCAAAGACTTGCTTTCACAGGATTAAATGTACACTTGTGTCCAGAAACACACCCAGAGACAGATATGTGCATATTTTCTTTTGTGCATAGCAGCAATTTAATACTGAGGCTGGAAGATTAGTGAAAAAAGTTTGATTCATTCAGTTATTTGCTTATGGTAAGTATTGCCAAATTAAAATTATGTCGTACGTGTTTTATGCTTTTTGTCACTGCAAAGTACTTTTTTCATCATGTACAGCACTTTGAATTGTCTTGTTGCTGAAATGTGCTATATAAATAAACTTGCCTTTCCTCATAAAAAGTAAAATGACAAAACGAGGTTGATATTTTGTAAATAGACATTAGAAGTCAGGGTAGTATAACCACCACAGGAATAAAGGCCTTGTTACTAGGGCCTAGTAACAAGGCCCTGATTGGAGGTTTAGCCTGCAGTGACAAAGCAAAGAGCCTGTCTGATGTAGATGAGAAGTGGTGCTGCTCATGTTTTTAGGAGAAACACTGACCCCCAGTGTTGCAACCCATAGGAGAGTAACTGCTCAAACTTCAGAAGTGATCATGATGCCCAATGTGTCAACTTTGCCAGGAGTAAATATAATTTTTTTTTTTTTTTTATATTTTTATCTGATTATGGAGCTGATGTCTTATTTGAAATAAAAAAGACAAAGTATTAAAAAAAATTTCAGTGTAATATAAGCTCTCAATTTATGTAGTATATTCTTTTAGCTCTGTAGTCTATTTTAATTAGAAGCAGTAATGTATGCCCAGTACACAGACACACACACACACACAGAGGATCCTGCGCTACAGTGTGTCTGTCCCCAGCTATCTTGAAGCTCCCTGCTCTTCCCTGCTGGCAGAAATTACAGCGGCCAACAATGTGCCTGCATGACGGGCCAGGACGGGTCCTGAATGAGGGTCCCACAGCCCTGCTGAAAGGCTCTCATTGTCCAGCCCCACCTCCATCAGGGATCATTAATTATGGGCTGTGGAGCACAGCTCTGAGCCCGATAAAGTCCAACCTTAACATTCCCCTCCAAAAAGCCCCCACCCCCCTCCTGTTACAGCATAAACATGTTGATGAGGCTGAAAGGAACCAGCTCCTCTCTAGCCCTCAATCCTCCATCCTTTGCTATTCTGCCCATTTTAATAAAGCCAAGCTGGGTGCTGAGGACTTGGGGGAAGGCAGGTTGGTGGTTATTGTATGAGAACAGGAAATTTCAAGTTCTCTTTTTACCATTTAATTCTGTCCCTCCAATTTTTACAAGTTGATTTCAGATCTTAGTGGCTTTTGTATGACTCCTTCACTTACCCTCTTCAGCTTCACCTTTTGCTTTGCCACTCAAGTATAGAAAACTACTTTATCTATGCCAAGAGGTTTACAATATGAAAAAAGAAAAAAAAAGGGGCAGTAGTTTACAAGCTGACCCGGCTTAAGTATTTATATTTGTACTAAACTGCAGTTTCTCCCTGGTTGCTGGTTTTAAACATCGTTTGAAATCACTTTGACTTTGTAAAGGCATTCCTTTTAAAACTGTAAGCCAACAGCAACCGATCACTTAAGAGATTAAACCTTCAGTCACTGCTCAGGTTTTATGACATGAAATCTGATTTTGAAGCCAACCTTAAATGTACCCAGTTACAGCAAATACCATATTGTCATTCTTCATGGCACCAAAATGAAGCCATAATGGAAAAACTGTGGAAATCTAATTACACTATATTGTTCGACAGGGTTTATGGAAAAAAAAAAAAAAAAAAAAAAAAAAAAAAAGCAGCCACTTGTTGCTAAAGCACCTAACTGGGTAATCAGCAAGTGCAAACACCTCTATAAAAGCAAGAGTTCTGGCTTTTTGATCAGTTGCGCCGCATTGGTGTGTCTAATCCAAGCACAATGCTAAGCAGAAAGGAGATCACCAAGGACCTCAGAGAAGCAACTGTGGCTGCCCATCAATCTGGTAAGAGTTACATGGCAATTTCAAGGGAATCAAAAAAAAAAGAAATTATTCACTCGTAAAAAACATTTAGGTTAGCTGCCAATCATCCCAGAACTGGAAGTTTCACCTTAAGATCAGACCCTGCAATGCTCAGAGGCTTTTAAGCATAGGATCTCTGGAACAGACCGAAGTAGATGTCATCATGTTCGAAACAGCTCTGACCCACATACAGAAGGACACTCCAGAGAACGAAAATCAGTAAAATGATGTTTATTGTGAAAATAATCAGGAACAAGAACAGGTAAATCTCCAACTGTATGGAAGGAAAGGGAAGTGAACTGGTGAGACAAGGAACTGCAATTAAACGAAAACTAGTGATTATTATTCTAAACAGGGGTGGTAAACAGCTTACTGGTTTGAAGTGGTCAGGTCACCAGGGGTTGAGGGATTTGGGGTTTAAGTCCATAGAAGCAGTGTTCGTCTTGAGGTTTCCTCCTGGTGCTGTTCTGAGGTGGAGCAAAAACAGTGAGGTAATCCAAATTGAGATGGCTTACGTGTGAGGGTGGACAGGATATGCTTAATGTCCAGATGCAGAGAAACGAAGGAATCAGGATGGCTGCCAGCCAAAACGAAATCCAGTCGAGAGCAATAATCCAGGAAGCGAAGTCTAGTAGGTAGCCTTTTGCCACAGAGTCTTCTGAAGCAGTAATCCAAAAGGTCAGGTTCAATAACCTGCGAGGGAGCATAAACAAAGTTTACAAGGAGCACAAAAAACCAAAACTTAGTCAAGAGGTGGCTGAGTTTGTTACCACTGTAAGCAAACACTCTCACATCAAAGTACTGGCAGCCTCCTGCTTAAATCCTCCTCCAGCAATCAGCAGAACAAGGCGCACCTGTACACCAGTGCACCTGAGAGCTTCAGCACCATCTGGGAAACTGAACACAATGTTGGAAAGCACATACAAACACACACACACACACACACACACACACATACAAACCAAAACCCAGACAGTAGAGATGTTTGCTCATAATGCACAGCAGGAAGTCTACAACACACTGGCTTATGTTACAATGGTCCATTCAAAATCCAGACCCTAACCTGACTGAAATGCTATTGAGGGACCTTAAGAAAGGTCTGGAGAAACAAATGTCTGCAAACTTTAATTAACTGAACCAAGAGGGAAGTACTCCGGAGATCTACAGTTCCTAAAGGTGGTTCAAGAAGCTCCTGAATCACCTTTTCCAACTTGGTTTCATCTTTGTTTAATTAGCAATGACAGAACGGAATCTGCTTTGTGTTTTTGTACTTTAAAGTTCAATTTAAATACTTTTAGAGACTGGTTAAGAACAGATTAGAGTGTTCTGATAAATAAAAACGAGGGTGTACTTTCTTTTTTCAACTGTATATGTTGGTGCAGATAACAGAACAGAAAAGGGAAATAGAGGGCAATGTGAATTTACTGCCTATAAAGAGTCATGAATAACTATGTACACATTTAATGTTTGTGTAACTCATACCACAGTAAAGGTTTTGTGCTCAGTTTTTGGAAAAATGTCAAAATATTTCAAAAGATTAAAGCTGACTGATCCAAAAGGGATAAAGTAAGAGCTCATATAGTAAAACCAAAATGACATAATGTGGTTTCGTTATTGCTGTGAACTGTTCCTTCGACCTTGGGGGACAAAACGTTACATTACACATCCCTCACTAATGCGACACCACCCAAGAACAGTTTACTCAACACAAAACTACATTTCGATTCGGGCAAGAACCTGCGGTCTAACTGTAGCCAACAGTCAGACCGCAGTTTCAATCCCATGAGTTTGCTTCGTATTTTCATTGCAGCTCTGCACGTTTACATCATAGCTGAGTAACACATAATGGCACCCAAGCAAACGAGACTCAGAATAAGCCACTTCGGGCAGAACGTGTAAAGCAGAGGGGCCAAGCGTGTCTCACTTTCTTCGCAGAAACTCATATGCTTGAAATTTATAGGGCCCAGGCTGAGATTGGGTTTGTTTTTGAAATCTTGTCATGTCATATTTACAGACATGGGCTATTTTATGCCTGCAGTGATCCATTCAATGATCTGGATTCAGTTGAAGCAAGGTTATGCGAAACTTTTTTTTTCTTTTCTCTGAGGGGTGAATAATTCATCTCTAAACTGATACATGTTCCACAGTTACTTATTCTAACCTAACTTTCGCTAAAAATGAAGATGGAAAGTGAAAGAGAAGAACTTACTAACAGTAGTTTTATTTATGGACCTTTAAAACGTTGCATTTTATTTGTGTTGCTTGTGGGATTTGTCTTAGGAACAGCTCTACCAGTGTTATGTCTTTTGCATACTGATTTGAATATTTTAACATCTCTAGGTCTCGGTGACACAATATATGTACCATGTTAAACACCATTTCATTCGGTGCCAGCCACCTGCAGACAAATCTATTTTGGGACAACAGCAAGGCCAGTTGCTTTCCTCTTCCCTCAAATTACTTTTGTCAAATGCGCTGGAGATTAGTAAGACTGACTGATTTGCACAGGGATCCATACATAAAAGCTGCATAAAAAAAATGTCGTGAGGGTGAACTAGGGATGAATTGTCTTTAGACTGAAAAATCAAATTTGACAAAAACAGTTAAAAGGCATAATTCATCATATGTCAGAGCCAGAATACCTACAAATCTTCATAGAGCTAAATAAATTCCACTCCAGCAGATAAGTACTGTAGAGCAAGCATTTCTGACTCAAACTTTATAAAACAAAATCTGCAAGAGTTGTCTCTAACTTACACAGCTTTACGTATGGCATGGCCTCCTCTTGGTGAAACATGGCGGTGACAGCATCATGCTGTGGTTATGAGCTACATACAGAGTAATCCTGAAAAAATTTTGTCCTGCTGGAGGCTTACCTTTCAGCAGCACAACTTTAATCACTCAGCCAGAGCCACAGTGGAGTGGTTTGGATTGAAGCTTGTTCATGTGTGAGGTCTAATGTATGCCTCCCAGCCTGGCTTACTTTCTACTCGATCACAAAGACCTGTTTTTGTCATTTGTACCTTTTTACTAGGGTCCACCATGACACTCCATGGATGTCTACATGCAGCTCAGGTTTATGTGACTACGCTGACAGCAACAATACAACTGCCATTAATAGAGGAAGCAGAAGAAGAAAAACAGCAATGGTTGTTTTAAAGGAATACACTGTAGGGAGATTCAGTTGTTTTTGCCATTTGGATGATTTATCTATCAGGAACCACAAAAACAAGAGGCAGGATTGATTTCCCTGGTGAAAAATCACTATTATTTTCTTCTTCTTTTCTAAGTAAACAGTGTGCCAACCATCAGATCATCACCACCATGAGGCTGTAGTAAAAACTGTATGTTTCTGAGTGGAACATTGTGGCTCAATGTAGCTAGAATTAGTATGACTAACACGTCATGGTCCAAGCAGCTCATGTTACAGATTAGGAGAGATATGTTGAGGCCTTCAGAGCCAATCAAATCAATGTCCAGAGTGAAATCAACAGATAATCTGTGGCATAACTTCAAATTCGATGTTCACAGTTGCTCTTCATCCAGTCTGACTGAGTATGGGCCATTTTGCAAACACAGAGAGTTTGTATCTAGTTGGGTCGAGCTGTATTTGCAGTAAATGGTAGTCAAAGTGTTGTGTCAGGGGCCTTCATACCAAACAGGCCACACTTTTCAGGTTTATATTTTATGAAAAGGGTTGAAAATCATGTCTCCTTTTCCCCTCACAATTAAGTTTTGCTTTGTGCTGGTCTATCAGATAAAATCCTGTTTGTAATGTGGAAAATTGTGAAAACGCTGTGTGTTTACTTCTTAAAGGTACTTTAGGCCTTTTTGAATGTAGTTATGCTAATTCTTATCTGTGACCTCAGAAAACATTATTAGGAAAGTTTTAGATTTTTCCCCAATCATGAAATTCCTCTTCGGATCCTCTTCTCTTCTACCTCCTTGCTTTGACCCTTGGCTCTCTGCTTCCCCCAGAGAGGGGGTTACATAACTTATTTCCAACACTCCCCCATCAACACACACACACACACTCCTGCAGCACTTCATCAGTTCCTGTCCCTCATCCACACCCTCCCCTCGACCTATCCTCACAGAAACACACACATCACACACCTGTCAGTTGTGAAATATTTCTCCCCAGATCTCCTCGACCAGACACTGAACAGACTCTTCTGTGCGTTGAGAACCTTCTCATGCTCCGATACTTCGGTCCTTTTCCCTGTTCCATACCAGCGCCATTGCTCCCCCGCCCTTTGCCTTCTTTCTCCTCTTTCATCTCTCAGACAAACACTCTGTTGCATTAATCAGAGCCCCCCTTCTCCCTGCCACCCTCACAATAGTTCTGTTTTACATCACTGATTGGAGTTATGACCCAGAGCCCCCTCCACTCCCCTACAAACATGGGGCGGGTAACTAAAAGATGGACTAAAGTAAAAGTATCAACCAGAAATGTGTTGAAGTGAAAGTTATATAGGTATTTAAGGCAGAATAATGCTCTCTCTCACACAGACAAACACAAGATGCTTCGTGCTGCGAGTCCAGCCCCACAGCTTCACTGAAGAGACTGCAGGGTGGGGGTGCAGGGGGTTGTCCCCAAGGTCAGCCGTGTCAGCTTTGGGCTGGAGTGGGTGGAGTCTAAGAGTTATTTGGATGCGGACAATAGGTCTTTCTGACACCTGAAGAGAAAAGATGCATGGCCAAGAAGCCAGAAATGAATGAGCGGTTTGTCACAGTTTCCTGAGAACAAGCGTTGGGTTTTCACTGGGTGGTGGTGGGGGGGGGGGGGGGAGTCTTTTTGTGTATGACAATTGTTTTGAAATATGATGTTCCCGGGGAGGCGTCTGTATGAAAGGTATTCGGTAGTTAACAGCAAAGTGCAAGCGAACCTAAATAGTGGTAACATTGTGATTAGATCAAATAAAATAGAAAACTAATATATACAGTTTATTTTGAAAAGTGTGAATTCTCCATAACTGTAACTAAAAAGCATCTGAAAGTTATTTATTCATCTGCAGAAAAACTTACTGTACCAAGCAAAAGTATTCATACCCTTTGAACTTTCATATTTGTCATATTAAAACCACAAACCTCAAAGAAATTAATCTGGATTTTATGTGATGTAGTCATACAAAACACAATTTAATTGAAAAATAGAAAAATAAGGACACATGGTTTTCAAAGAGTTTAACATAAAAAAAGTTTGGTGTGCATTTATATTTGGACCCATTTACCTTTAGATTCCTGTATGAAATCAAGCTGGGACTCAAAACTAACAGGACATTTTAACATTAGTTAAAAAAAACTCAGTCCTTTCTTTTGTCTCCCAGCAACCAGCACAGCCGAACTTGGGCTAAATTTGAAGGTTTGTGTTCTACAATCACCAGCCACTTTATTAAGTACACCTGTCCAACTGCTCGTTAATGCAAATTTGTAATCAGCCAATCACATGGCAGCAACTCAATGCATTTAGGCATGTAGACATGGTCAAGACGATCTGCTGCAGTTCAAACTGAGCACCAGGATGGGGAAGAAAGGTGATTTAAGTCACTTTGATCGTGGCATGGTTGTTGGTGCCAGACGGGCTGGTCTGAGTATTTCAGAAACTGCTGATCTACTGGGATTTTCATGCTCTACCATCTCTAGGGTTTACAGAGAATGGTCCAAAAAAGCGGAAATATTCAGTGAGCGGCAGTTCTGTTGGCGCAAATGCCTTGTTGATGCCAGAGGTCAGAGGAGAATGGCCAGACTGGTTCGACCTGATAGAAAGGCAACAGTAACTCAAATAACCACTCGTTACAACCAAGCAGCAGAGCATCTCTGAACGCACAACACGTCGAACCTTGAGGCGGATAGGCTGCAGGAGCAGAAGACCACACCGGGTGTCACTCCTGTCAGCTAAGAACAGGAAACTGAGGCTACAATTCGCACAGGCTCACCAAAATTGGACAATAGAAGATTGGAAAAACGTTGCCTGGTCTGATGAGTTCAGTTTACTCAAATGGCCTCCACAGTCACCAGATCTCAATCCAATAGGTCACCTTTGGGATGTGGTGGAACGGGTGATTCGCATCATGCAGCCGACAAATCTGCAGCATCTGTGTGATGCTATCATGTCATTATGGACCAAACCCTCTGAGGAATGTTTCCAGTACCTTGTTGAATCTATGCCACAAAGGATTAAGGCAGTTCTGAAGGCAAAAGGGGGTCCAACCTGGTACTAGCAAGGTGTACCTAATAAAGTGGCTGGTGAGAGTACTTCTTGGCTGTTTCTCCTACTCCAGCAGTGCGAATAAGGCCTACAGATTCTGATCAGTGTGGAGGGATATTTATCGGTAAGTGGATCATGGATTGGTGAGTTAAATATAGTAGCACAGTCAAAGCATGGTAAAAATCATTTTAAAAAAGCCAAAGCAGTGGTGGGACACGATGTACCTTGCAACCATGATGCCAAAAGGCACAGCTGCGGGATAGCTTTTACTCAGGCATTCAGAGGGTTGTGAGTTTGATTCCAGCTTTCCCTGCTGCATGTCTAAGTATCTTGGGTAAGATATTAAACCTTAAATTGCTTACAAATCTGCATTATGTGTGGCCAAGGAATGTGTATACTCTTGTAACTCTTTGAATCCAACATGATTAGAAAACTGCCATACAAGTTCAGTACATTTACCATTTAAGAGTACTGCAGTAACTTACTAGGGGGCCCGTGACTGCGGTGTTAGCGTGATTTATGCATAGCCATGGCATGAGGCCAGTGTAGCCAGTTCTGTTTCAAATTCTGTATGGCCGAGTCATGCAGGTGTGTGTGTGTCATATTTAATGAAAATGCTACCACTGTACTCCCTCATGCTCTGTCCAGGAGCCGGTTACGCCACCACCACCATAACAAACTACAAAAACATCTGGACAAAGGTTTGTGCATGCTTGAAGATTTAGAGAGCTTATACTTTGTCACTCTAATAAACTCAGCAACAGTCAAACTTCGATTTTTTTTTTTTATTCACACACTGTTTTAAATAGGGCTGCACGGTGGCGCAGTTGGTAGCACTGTTGCCTTGCAGCAAGAAGGTCCCGGGTTCGATTCCCAGCGGAGTTTGCATGTTCTCTCCGTGCATACGCGGGTTCTCACCGGGTACTCCGGCTTCCTCCCACAGTCCAAATACATGCCTGTTAGGTTAATTAGTCTCTCTAAATTGTCCTTAGGTGTATGAATGAGTGTGTGCATGGTTGCTTGTATGTTACCTTGCGATGGACTGGCGACCTGTCCAGGGTGTACCCCGCCTCTCGTCCATAGACTGCTGGAGATAGGCACCAGCTTCCCCGCGACCCACTATGGAATAAGCAGTAGAAAATCACTGACTGTTTTAAATATTTTGCAGGTAGTGTGGGGTAATTTTATCAAGGTTTGACCAGTATGTATCTATTACAGAATTCCAGCTACAGGTGATGAATGTCATATTATAATATGGGGCAGGCAACAACCATGAATCAGTTTTAAGAGATTTATTAAAAGTTCACAATGATATAGAGCAACGAATATCTTCAGGTCAGGGAGGCTTCTGGAAATCCTCTGGAGGAAGACAGGTGAGTAAGTGAAGGTGCCAGGTGAAGGTGGATAATGGGGATATGAAATGTATAAGTTTCTTAAATCTGTAGATGAGTAGGGCAAGTGCATCCATGGTGGCTGAGGTGTGTCGGTGTGTGATAGTTTTTTCTTCTGCCAGCCAACATTGGGGGAGTGGACAGGCAGGCAACAGTCAGAGCCAGCGTGTAGCGTTCGTCGGTGATGTGTTTCTGATCCACAGGGGAAGAGGAACTTCTGAGGAAGACCGAAGGTAAGTTCTTCTGGAGTCGGACACAGGTGAGTCATCCAACTGGAACCCGAAGAACACACATTGGAGGAGGAGGTAACAGCTCTGTCAGAAAGGAGAAGAAAAAGGTAAGGTTACAAAAGGTAAGTAATTTCTCTAACAACTAGGGAGTCAAGAAGAGGAGGCCTGATTACCACACTGTGAGTGAGAATTCACTGGCGTCTTCCTCAGGGACTCCACTCCTCTTTAAACTCTTCTTGATGACTGAGGAGCGACACCTGTGCATGCTGCCTGCCTGGAGCCACCCTGTGGACGAAAGGGTAAGTACACACACAGGCGCCCTGCACACAGCCTCACGGATAAAACAATAAAAGGTATTTCAGATTCCTTAAAACCAATTAAATAGGCCTGTACTCAGCCTAAATGGGAAGCTAAGTTTAGTATCATTTGAATGACATCGCTGGGAAGATGCTAAACCGTATGAAATAGAGATATTGCTCTAAAATCACCTGGAATCATTAAAGTTGTAATAAGAGTTTGGATTGACATGATTTTTCGGTATGTAATATTTCACTGAAAATACAAAAACAGTTGCAATCCGTTAGATGCTAAAAATTTTAGTCAGTTGAAAATTTTTTTAGAAGGTCATTTTTAAAATATGTCCCATGATGTCTCCGGCATCTTTTGAACTTCATAGGGTAAAAACCTCTTCACTATTAAACCAAGTTTCTGTGTTTCTTCACTATAGCATAAAGCATGCACAATTGGGTGCTGAACCTTCTCAGTACTCAACCTTATCAGCATCACCCAGAAACATTGGGAAAGGTCAGACCTTACCTTCATCGTAGAGTCAAGTTTCTCAAACACAAAGGCCTGTTTTAGCCAAGCAAATGTGATATTATGCCCAAAATGTGCTGTTCCACAATGTTAATGTGGTTGTGCCACACCTTATTGTTATGGGTTAACTAACCATTACTCTACTGGGCTGTGGTCTCACTGAACTCATCAGTTCCACTTTTACTAAAAGAGCTTGAAACTCTTCAGAAGCTGAAGTGGCTAAAATTGGATTATTTCTGACACTTGGTGGAAAAGACACTAATTAGAAATATGAAACCAAATGAATTATAATGTAGTCTCATATCAGCCTAATGTGCAAACTTTAAAGAGAATCTTTACCACTCTTCCTCTTTAAGTAAATTCAGGCTTGTAGCTACGGCAGTTGTACCTATCTTCCTGTTCGAAGTTAAGAAGTATGTACCTTAACATGAAAAAAATGCTAACACAAGGCAACTGAGAATGCAGCCAAAAGTTGCCTAAGAGTTATGTTACATAGGGCAGACCCAAATAAGGCATCAATACATATTGCAACCGCCACCCAGAATGAGCAAAGTCCCCAGCTCAACATAAAATGTTGATTTAAAAGGTGATTTGTCTAACGAGGAGGAAGAAGTAAGGAGAAAGGTCTAAGAGGTAGTAGCCTGAGGACCTAATTGACCGACACCGTACCCCGATATTTAAAAGTACTCTGCAGGGAACCCAGTCTTCTTGTAAATCAAAAAGCAAGTCTCACAGTATTCAGATGCTATTACTGCATTTCTACCATGATCCACACAGGCACTAGAAACTATTTTTTGTCCAAAAAACTGTCTTTAAAATGTATTGAATTACCAAGCCATGTTGTTGTTGTATAATCCATTTAATTTGTATTACGTTCATTCCATGTTTTACTCTTGAGGGTTTAAATACAGTAGAGCAATGTAACTATCAAAACGTTCTATGGACAGTGTCTGTCACACCAATGAAACTCTAAGTCCGTAAATAGTTTTCTCACTGCAAAAAAGTTATTTGGCTATAAAAAAAAACACTTTACGCTAAAAACATGGTGGGTGGGTAGGAAGTTAAAGTACGATATACCGATACTAACCTGTTGCTCATTTATGTAGAGAAAACAGAGTGACTGCTGCTGTTGATTAAAGTACCTTAACACGGAAGAGGAACTACTGCAGGGTTTGATTTATGATATCAGAGGACAACTAGAGCAGGGCTCTAAAGCCTTTTTGGTGTCCAAATAGTCCCTTATATCTATTTTTGAAAAACAGATTGTTAATTGTTTATTCTGTGCTTTCAAGACGTTCTGATTTCCTGGCTCTAAAATACTATGCAATTTGTCATTATAGATATGATTTGGAAATTGTCAAAGCTGTGTTTGCCACAGTGAAAGCAGCCAATATGAATCAATACTGGAATGTTATTTTAAAAATAAGTCATTCCAGTTTATCTTGGGCTTGGTTTTGGTTAAGACACTCCAAAGAAAACTCCAAAGTTCAACTTTTGAACCATTTTAGTAACTCTTCTGGCATAGTTTTCTCTGATAACATTTTGTGCAGCTCAGTGTTATATCCGCCTGCTTGTTTGACCACACAGTTTCGACTTTGTAGGGAAGTTGAATCTCTCTGGAATTGATATGTTTCTTAAAATGATTGGGAAAATCACCTAAAACCTGAAACTCCAGTGTTCAGAATCAAACAGATTACAAAAAGGTCATTATACATAAAGAACAAAGCAATAAATGCAGATGTTTCAATTGTATTGAGGTGAAGTTAGTGTGTCTGAATATTTGAGAGTCAGTGTGTGTTGGATGTTATTTTCTGACACTATGAAATAATGCAGGCTTTGGCTGGCTGTCCAATTACACTTTCCATACTGTAAGCGGGATTTACAGTCTAATCCAGGGCGTCATTGGAAAATTATCAAATATAACCATGAACAAGTATTTTGGTTACATCGTGTTTTATTCGTGTTGTTGTGCATTTAGTTTGTCCTCGTGTGTTTTAACATGTCCCACCATCGTTAGCAGGTTTTTCCCCATGCCTCATCCTTTGCTGATCATCATGTGTTCAGCTAAACCTTAAAAAAAATGCTGGGAAGGAAAGCTGGCTTTGTAAGGTGTGAGACTGAGCCCACCGCAGTCTGGGTGGCAGACTGGGAACTGAGACGGACTCAGCTGAGAGCCTTGTGACTTGAGCAGAGTGCCCAGGCTTGGGCGGCTTCATCTACTGCACCCTTCTGATGGAGAGGTAAAGATCAATGTTTGGGGGAGGTTGCAGACTGGCACAGAGCTCCCTCAGACTTGGCTCAGGGTACTGGATCAGGGATGGATTTTCTTACACCACTACTGGTGGAAGGATGGAAACAGCTTCGTAGCAGGACTCACTGATGGTGATGGAAAGGGGAGGAGGGGCGTGAGGCACTGAAAGGGCAGCAGAGGTCGGTGAAGGGACTAAGTGAGTGCTGTACTGTATTTTGCATCTCTAAAAGCCAGCTCTGACAAAAAGAGAAGCTTCCATTCCCCTGGCTGACCCGATAATGCATGGCAGGACCCAAATAGGGGTGCCATGCTAATGAGCGCATGCGATTAATGGGGAGGGAGGGGAGGGAGAGAGGAGTTGGGGGCATCTATTGGGTTTTAATGAGAAGTGACGCAACCCCCCTTTTCCCAGCAGAGGCCCCTATGAGCTGGTTTTTGAGGGTCACTCCAGGCTGTGCTGCACATTAATGATGGACCACATACCAATGGATAGCAAAGGGTGTGTGTGTTTCTGTGTGTGCAGTGTTTTGCTGGGGAGGGTTAACTAAGACAAAAGTAAAGCTGTGGAAAAATGCAAATTCACCATTGGCTCAGAAAAAGGTGGTGGCGATGGAGGGCAGAGGAGAAGGCGACAATGGAGAAGCAGGGGGTGGAGGTGGAACGAAAGGCAAAGGGAGTAGCGTGTGAGGGATATTTTTGGGCCAGGGGCTGAGTGTACGTGTGTGTGTGTGGCTGTGTGCACGACAGAGTTGGAAACAAAGGCTGTGAGCGAGGCCTCGGACTTCGGGCCTCCTGCAAAGAGAAACTAAACCCCTGGCTGCATGCGCCTCTCATTTAAAGTCTGGGAGCTCGTGATGGATTTAATCCAGAGCCAGTTGGAAAGCGATATAAACACAAAAATAGATCAAACTCCCCTCTTAAATAGGCAGTATCTGAGAGCAGCACAGACCTCCATGGTTAATTTAACTTCATTTACCTAGCTTCACTGAAAAACTTCACTAATAATATTATTAAAAACATTTCAATCAAGGATCACAAAGATTTTACCTGTTCTGAAAGTTTTATAACTTCAACTTAGATTAATTCAGTTTATTTACGTATATAATGCAAATTCACACAAATTTCATCTGTATGATCCTTTTCCAATTCAGTCCAAACTTAATTCAAATCAATCCAGTTCATCCCATTCAAACTTTAACCCAGGTCAATCAGTCATAGTTGTATCCAATAAGTCAGTCAGTCCAATTCAAACAAAATTATAATAAAGCACAGTCAAATTAAGTTAAACATATAAAGACAGGTAAAAATGACAGGCGAGGCTGTCAAACTACTGTCCCCGAGGGTCTAGATGTGTCCCTGGCCCAACAGTCTTGAATCAAATGGCTGAATAACCTCACAAAAGATTGTGCAAAATTCTTTAAATGTATAAATCAATGTCTATGTCTTCAAAAGAGACACAGCTAAACACAGAAGCACTGAACCAGGAATACATTGTGTGAAAAAAGAGAAAGGGAATGTGCAAAGTTATTTAAAGCAATAGCTCAATCAATGCCTTTGTCAAGGAAAAAAACAGTTAAGCACTGAAGCACTGCGCCAGGTGTACCTTCAAAGGAAGTAGAAAATACAGAAAGACCACAAATTCAATTCAATCCCTTTTTTCTCAACCTTTGAGGTGAGACTGCCCTAGTTTCAGTTGGATTACTTCTACTTTCAGGCTCTCATTTTCAAAACAAATCACTTTTGACACCCAAGATTTACTTAACACGTTAAACTTGATTTCATAGTGGCCATTAACGGTAAGCTTGTTTATTCTTTATGGTATGAAAAAACTTTCCAGAAACGTCCATCCAGCTTTTTTCCCTTCTGATACCAAAGCATGACTTTCATCAAATATTTGAATTCTGTTTGAACTTCTGTTTAAAACTAGTTTAACATAGCTGAAAGATAAATTATGTCAACGGAACTGAAAAAAGATCTGTTTTAGGGATTAAATCTAATAGTTTATATTAAACCCGAACACGCACCCATGTAACCAAAGGAGTACAGTGTTCTTGTGTACTTTCAGGTGGTTCCAACCTGATTTTTGCTGACCCACTTTCTCCTTCTGTCTCCTTCTGATGGGTGGATGAAGCTGCGGTTCAGATGTACCGAGCGTGCACACCCTCGGCATCCATAGAGGGAGGGGGTGTCAGATGAAGGGTATGAGAGACTACTGTAATAGTGTGATGAGCGAGTGTTATGGCAGCACCACAGAGAACAAAGAGACTAATCTACTGCACATGGAGAGTGGAAAACACTGCACATACCAGAGGGTGGATCTAGAATCGCCCTCTCCCATGTCTGCTGGTTTGAAATAGGGCTGGAGAACACTGGCTGAAGCTTGATGGGGAATTCTTGGCCTCTAATATTGTGTTACATAATGTAAACTGAACAAAGTGTTCCTGCAGTATTAGAAAAGGAAAAAGCTCATAGAGGAGTTGAGTCTGCATGTGCATTTTGTGAGAGCCGATCAAGGTGTGTGTGTGTGTTGCTGAATAAGGTCTGAGTGCACCGGCCTGGTTAATCTGGTGGGCTCAGGCTTTGGGCCTCTGCCCCCTAATCTATTAGTGGCAGGTGTGTTTTCAAAAAAAGAAAAAAGTCAGTCACTTTAGCTGGAAATTACAAAACAGATTTAAAACTAAAGTTAGCCACAATAAGGATGGTCTTTGCTTGGTGTTATCAAGGTTTTGTGGCATGTATGAAGAGCGTAATGGACTCCTTGTTTCACCTTATACTGAGTGAGAGGATGCAAAAAAAGTCATAACCAATGTATTAGCGGCCCAGTAACATTGTGAGATAGTGGTGTGTGGTAGTGATGTTGTCCTTTAGGTCACTGGTCACTGGTGTAAATTGGTGATAGAAATTTTTAAGCAGGCTGCTGAGGTAGCTGTGTCCTGCCTCTGCTCTCGCTATAAAAAACTGATCAACTGAAAGGTCTCTGATGAACACCTGCACTTAACAAACCCTGCTCTACACCTCCCAGGAATCCTTGTTAGGCTAAGCCTAACCCTGGGGCTTGTCAGTAGATATGTGCACAAGACATTATTTCAAAGTCCAAGTCAGGTCTTGGATCATTGAGGGCTAAATCTAAGTCAAGTCTCAAGTCTTTGAGGGGACAGTCTAGTTCAAGTCCTAAATCGCTGAGAGAAAAAGCCCAAATCAAGTCTTGGGTGTTTGTGGGGCAAGTACAGGTTATGTCTTAAGTCTTGCAAATTCTCTCTGTCAGTCATCTTATCATTTCTGGGCAGCTCCCATACATCCTCCCTAAAGCAACGTTTGAATCTACACCTATTGCAAAATGTATGTCTTTGTATGTGCCTTGTGTTGCCAGTAAGAATGCCACAATCAATAGTCAATTGTCTCAATATTACCATCAATAATTTGAACATTTATAATGGCTTTGCTTATAATATCATTACCACCGTTAAATCTAATTTGGTGCTGGTGTTGAACAACAAAAGAATTTGAAACTTTGGTTGCCACACTTGAAAGATGAACTCCACCTCCACTTCCTGTTTGCATAGGTGACAGCAACAGAAAGGAAACTAGAACCACACACCCAGGTTCAGAGAAACCATGATTCGCTGAATGTGGGATGTGTTGTGTTTGTCGACTAGTCAGGTGCCCTTGTCTTGCATTTTAAAACTAGACTGACCTGTGGGTTAGCTAAATTACCTTAGCTACACCACAGGCCAGTTGTGCCTGACAAATAATATCTTATGTTTTTTCACATGAAACTGGAGACAGAAACTGTGAAGTTAATACAAGATGTAAATACAAATAGCCACTACTCCAATTTTATTATGTAGTAATACATTACAAAAGGCTATGAACTTTTAAGCTTCAAAGTTACCTTCTTTTGCTCTTTTGGTTGATTATATCTTTTGTTTATAATCTAGTCTAAACTGTATTTATGTTTGAAAAGCATTTGTGTCCTTTAGTTTATGTTAATGAATTAAATAAGGAGAGAAGATTGCTCAGATTTAAAAAGGTTTAAAGGTGATGTAAAATGAGTAATAAATCTATATGATAACTAGGTTATATGTTGCAAAGCTTCAAACGTGTTCTTATAAAAGCTACGTTTTGTTGAACCTATAAACTTTGGCATCAGATTTCTCTGGGTAACTCAGTTTGTCTCTCTGTTTCTTTTATGAGGTTGTGTCTTGTCCACAGGTCCAGTTGGAAACAGTCTCCTGGCTGGCATAGAATGAAAGACTTCCCTTCCTCCTTCATCCCTACTGGTTCCCAGCCGCCACTGAGCCGACTTTCACCATGGGCCCCCGTCTCCAGCTCTCACTGGTGGGCTAGGACCTGCTTCAAGGTCCCCTCTGTGATGTGGGCTGCCCAGTGAAAGCAGACGCTGGCTGAATTCCTATCCCCAGTTTCCCCTCTGAGTCTTTATCTTTCACAGCATTGGCTGAGATTAAGGAATTGCCAGAGAGGTTAGGTTACAGTCTGCCTCAGTTAAAGGGTGGAAGCAGCTCTTCGTTTATCTACCCAGTTCTCCATCGAAGCCTTTTCCTTTTGTTAGAAGAGGCTGTTTGGTAACAAAACTCACATCAAATCCTCAGATTTGCTTACTTTCTGTTTTTTCTAGACAATGTTCATATGCCATAAACATTCTGATAGGGATATGGATAAATAACGGCTGTGAATAGAAAACAATGAATAATTCTAAATTTACAGGGTTCCAATTTCTTAAATCTAACATCAAGAATACCAAACCCACAGCAGATTCCACACTGTCAATATTTATTGATAACAAAATGAAATCTTTTATGAAAAACTAAGTATGTCCTTGCTCTTTTTATAGGATATAGGAGGGGATGCGGCAGCCATGAGCTCCTATATCATACTGAGCAACAGTGTACTCAGTTTTTCATAAAAGATTTCATTTTGTGACCACCTCTATTATATGCTCTATGCTGCAAGAGTTTTGGCAGTTTTCTTTGTCACTGACCTTAGAAATGCAACTGTTGTCTGTCAATCTCAGACGGGTCATAACGCCATCTTTCTATGGTCAGAAATATTATTTCCATGTGGAACAAATTAAAGACAGCTGCCAATCTTTCAAGGAGTGGATGCTCCAACAAACACAACCCAAAGTCAGATGAAGCAATGCTCGAAGAAATTGCAAAAAAAGAAAAAGACCACAAGCTCCATCTCAGACTCAACAGACCTCAGTTGACATATTGAAAATAATTGTTTATGATAGTAGAAGAATTAGAAAAAGGCCGAACAGGTATGGCTTGTTTGGAACGGTTGCCAGCCTCCTCTCTCGACTTCATCGGCTGCATCTGAATGAACCAAAAGACTTCTGGGAAGGTGTATTTGCAAACAGATGAGACCAAAGTGGAGATGGTTGGCCATAATGCACAGTATTATGTTTGGAGGAAAAGAGAAACAAACACCTCATACCAGCTGTCAAGCACAGTGATGGAGGGGTTGAGATTCGTGCTCATTTTGCAGGACCTGAGCAACTTCCTGTCACTAAGTCGACCATGGACTCTTTATACCAAAGTATTATACAGCCTTATGTGAGACCATATTTGAGCTAAAAACATGGCCCAAACTGGGTCATCAACAAGACAATTATCCCAAACACAACAGCAAATCTAAACCAAATGGTAAATAGTAAATGGCCTGCACTTGTATAGCGCTTTATTAAGTCCCCAGAGACTCCAAAGCGCTTTACACTGCAGTCATCCACACACACACTGACAATGGTGAGCTACAATGTAGCCACAGCTGCCCTGGGGCATACTGACAGAAATGAGGCTGCCATACACGGGCGCCAACGAGCCCTCTGACCACCATCAGCAGGCAAGTTGGGTAAAGTGTCTGGCCCAAGTACACAACAACTGAGACAGAGTGGGGATTCGAACAGGCAACCCATCGGTTACAGGACAAACTCTTACTACCTGAACCACATCCGCTCCACACCAACCCTAACCCTACATGAATGGCTGAAAAGAAAATAAACCAATAGCAATGGTACAGTCAAAGTCCTTACATCAGCCTAATTGAAATTGCTGCTGTAGGACGTTAATGGCACTGTGCAGAAGCAAATGTCTGCAAACCTCAATGAACTGAAGCAACATTGTAAAGAAGAGTGGACTGAAATTCCTCCACAACTTTAACCTTCTCACAAGTCCGATCGAGTTGCGGCTGCAGCCGATTCATCTGTCTGACCTTTCTCTGAGGCACCCACCTAAACATCCCTGAGCATAAAGGTGCACTAATATATACAATCGTGTTTGAGCCAGAAACTGCTCAAACTGCTCCCTAGCTCGGTGTCAAAAACAAATTAAGACTTTTACTACCCATTACGGAAATTATAACATTGCCATGCAGTTAAATGCAGACTAATATCTTAACACAAATCAATTAAACAAATCTATGAAAAACTGAAGCAGACGAACATTTGTTTAATGGATCATTGATGCAGAAAGAACACACTGACACATGGTTCATAGCTAAAGAACATTTATATTATGGTCAATGTGTCATGTGCAGAAGGACGGCTAAACTCTACATACACAGATTCTTCTCACTCATTCCACTCTTGAGGTCATGAAGCTGTTTTTCCATCACTGGGTTCTTAGCGTGACATGGCCATCCAAACAGAAATGAAATATTACTTAAGCCCGGGTTATTAAAACTGTTATTATCATGGCCAATTGGGGCCAAACAGGACCTGACTGTCACCCTAATGACAGGGTGTACTAAAGGTTGGGGAGTAAGGAGGGGAGGTGGGCTGCTGAAACCTCCGACCATCATCCACCAAACAGCTTTAGTAGATTCCCCACTATTACCATTCATCCCCCCACCCACAACCACCCTCTTATCCCCCTGTGTGCTGAGAACTCTCTCGTTCCTTGGCCACATGATACACATAAAACTGTGGTGTTGCCATGCAAAGCCACAGAAATGCACATATAGGAAAACAACTACAGACCCTTTTGCACCAACAAGCACTGAAATCTGGGTGAACAAGTCCGAGCACAAAGACTGAATCTAGTGCAAATTATCATTTGTTAGAGATGAGTCAACAGAGAAAAAATGACCAAGATTATATTTATGCCATTTCAAGGAAAAGCTACTTTCTAGGACAATCTCAAATGGACTGTGGCGTTTGCTTTTCTCCAGGTACTCTGGCTTCCCACTGTCTAAAAACTTGTAATGGTCTCCTAAACGTAGAGCTGAATGATTTTCACAACGTCGAGAGCAAGGATGCAATCGTTGACTTCAACAAATAAAATGGATGATCATTATAGAATTCATATTTTTAGATATGTGCAAATCATGAAGGAGTCTGCAGGCACAGTTTCCTGTCTTGTCATGTAAGACGTGCTGAGAAACATGTTGTGTGAGTCTAAACATGTGGAAATGAACTGGTGAAGATCTTCAGTCATACAGTGCATGTGACCAAAACATCTCTCAGTGATCCAGGCTTACAACGGCACTAATCACAGTCTATTGTCAGGGGAGTATAATCTGCATGTGAATTTAGATGTGCAGAACGCCACATCCCAAACAGCTTAAAAGCTTGGAACGTCTACCTCACTAGCTTTGAACTGAGAAAACCCTTCAGATGAAGAGCGAAACAACTTCAACTACAAGAACTGAAGTCCAGTTGGTTTGTTTTTTTTTAACCTTTTTTGTAGTGATGAAATGAAGGAGATTTTGTTTAATATCAATTACTGTACTGTCTTTAAATTATCACTTGTGATGCACTCCTGTTAGGATCTGTACATATGCAGAGAACATATTAAGATCAACTGTTTGGGATTTACAGTGTTCACCTGCCTAAGGACTCAGTCCATTACTTTCACTGTGATCTCACAGTGTTGTATTTGTTGTTCAAAGGGTCAACTGACCTCATGGGAAAACGATTTAAATGCTCCATGACTACCCCCAAGTGGACAAATATTTATTAGTAAAATTAATCACACAGTAAGGTAAATGCTATGTTTTGTTTTTAGATTCAAGCATCCCACATGCTGAGGGGAGTAAAGCATCTGGCTTGCAAAGCATGAGATTAATTGATGCTATTTTGGGTCATTGCTATGATATTTGAGTTGAGGTGCCATTGACATCTATCGGCTATCTTTAATTAAAAACGAGGTAAATTGCTGTGTTTTTCTGTATCTAGGTTAATCTCAGGTAGTCTTACTCATCTTAAACAGATATGAAAGAAACTGGACTTTAGTTTTTAGTGTTTTAAGCCCACCCTTCGTTTTTGTCACATCAAGTGTGCTGGATTCAAACCAACACACACAGGGTCTCCTCTATGAAATATGAGCCCCAAAACAAAGCTGTCCCTTCACTACCCTCTCACAACCTTAGCGAACACACCTCAGTACTATCCCCTTCTGAGACATACGCTCTCCAGGGGCCCTTCAGCTTCTGCTCTTCCAATATTTAATCACTCACATAAGGTTTGTGGGGGTGGGAGGTGAGTTGGGGGTGAGATCCTCAGACAGTTTGCAAGGTGAACCCTGCCAAATGTGTGTAAACACATGTGCATTAGGATCTCCCCAATGTTCTACCCACAAATCTTTCCTTACTCTGCTTATTTGGCTTCTGGAATGATGGTTGTCACAGCCAATAGCCTCAGCTAGTCACAAATTTACTCCAGGTGGCACTTTAGCTTTTGTCCAGCTCAAGGAGCTGCCCTGACCCTTGGCCTCTGACCGCCAGAGGTCTTCTCTGTGCCCCAACAAGAGGACAAGGATGGAGTTGTGTGTAGAGAGGAGAGGCGACATGTAGATTAGACCAGACCGACGAGGTTTGTGTGTTGAAACGGATACTCCCATAACTGTAGAGCTCCTGACCTCGCAAACTCAATAGCAAGGGCTATTTAAGTGATGTTGAAGACGACAGAGAAACAAACTTTTAGATCTGCCTTCATCCAAATCTTTTAATTATTCCCACTGTGTAATTTATTACATATAAAAGCAATAATGCATCTTCTGCAGCATGAAATAATATAGAAGTAAAAATATTCAGTGGTTGCTTATTGGAACCACCTGGTAAATCTAAAGCAACTAGAACCATCTCCACAAACACAGTCCTCCATTTTAATGGCCACTGATTGCAGATAGCAGTAAGGTTTAACTGCAATGTATATTATTGAGAGTTGGTGCTATGGTTTTAGATCCCCGTACGTGCATTGGATCCAGTCTTTGGTTTGAATTGGTTTTCTGGTTTGGTCCACAGCTTGTCTGCTCAGTTTCAGTCTGTTGCAGTATATAGCCATGAAACCACTGAGATAGTTCATATGCCAGCTGACCTTTGCTCTACCCAAGCATTCAAGTTTAAATATAGACTGGGCATTTGTGACACATGTCAAGCGATCAAAGACACGTTCATACCTCTGTCTAGGTCCAGCAACATTATAGGTTCTTTTAATACAAATGCCTGCAAAAATATTCACCCCTCCTAAACCTTTTCACTTTTTATCATGGTAACACCACAAACCTTGATGTATTTTACTGGAATTTTATGTGACAGACCAACATGAAAGCATGCATAACTATGAACTGTAAGGAAAATTGTACATGGGGTTACATTTCTATGTTTGTGAATATGTAATTCCTTTTCTATGATACCCATAATCTAGAGCAGTCATCATCCTGAACACACCATCCACAGAGTGAAACATGGTGGTAGCAACATCATGCAGTGGGGGGAAGTTGTTCTTCAGCAGAGAAGCTGTCAGAGTTGGTGGGAAGGTGGATGGAGTTAAATAAAGGACAAAAATATAATAAAAAACTGTTGCCTGAGACAGAGTTTCACCTTCTAGCAGCACAATGACCGTAAACACCCATCCAGAGCTACAATGGAATGGATTAGATCTGTCACAGAGACCTAGTAAATGTCCAGATATAAATTCAATTGAGAATCTAAGGCAAGACTTGAAAACTGTTGTTCATAGACGCTCACCATCCATTCTAAATGAGCTAGAGCTATGTTGAAAGAAGAATAGGCAGAAATTCCAGTCTCCAGATGTGGAAATCTGACAGAGACACATCTGAAAAGATTTGGCAAAAAAGGTGGTTCTACTGAAGTATGGAACCAGGGAGACTTAATGCAAAGGCGTTTCAGTTTGCATCCTTTTCCTTCCACTTCACAATCATGCACTACTTTGAGTTGGTCTGTCACATAAAATCCCAGCAGAATACATTGATGTTTTTGGTTGTAACATGACAAACTGTGGAAAAGTTCAAGGAATCCATTTGCAAGGCACCGTAGCTTGCATAAACATATGGCATACCTTGTGCATGGTAACTGCTAAATTAAATGGATTTTAAGATGAGAGTTTGAAAGCAGCTGTTTCTCTCATTTTAGCCCTCTTGAATTTCTGAATTTTCCCAACTTTGTCTGAGTTCACATTTTCTTTAGCTATCCCACGCACACATCTGTAGGCTGTTGCTCTGTAGGGACGGTGTGTTGGTCCAGAGCTAATGACAGAGCGTGGGTTGGCAGACAGCAGCTGTCAATCTGGCTTAGTTACAACCACTGATACACCTCACCAAAACCCTGAGGTCCACGTCTGGGTCATGGCGCTCAAGAGTTCACTATGACCTTTAACTTCGATCAGCTTCTCTCACATCGAGCTATAATTTCTGCTCCAAAGAATTCCCTATTGAGACACAGACATTAGGTTCATTTAGGTTTTACTAAAAACCAAGCCCCTGGTTTTTTAAACTGCACAAATCACATCATTGTGATGAAACATGGTGTTGAAGGGTAAAATGTGCCCAGTGGTCAGAATTTATGCAATCTCCTGATTGCATAAGTTAGACAACTTTTGACTAATTAGCAGTTTAGTATCTACAGAATCTGACTATTTTTTAATAGAATTGGATTGAACTTGAAGGTATGCAGTTTATTTTAAATTGCATTTATTTGAATCTCCAATAACTACTGAATATCCTGCAAGGATTAAGCAGGTATAAAAAAGGGAAGGAAGAATGACATCATTTGGAATTTGACTTGAGATAATTGGATATTATCTCAAGTCCAACTAAATATTATCTCAAGGATACTGGACCTGTTTGGACCTGTTAAAACAATCAGCTGGAATGTAGAAGTTCTTTAATGGGTCCTGGTGATGTCTTCAGCAGCATTTAAATGGATTCCTATTGTTGACTAAACTTTACCTTTGATCTCAGTAAATAAATACTCAGGAATAGGATGGAACAACATTAGGAAATTAGATTGAGATATTTCTACTACCATCCCTCTCTTTAGGACAACAGACACTGTCCTCTGTTTTAGGTGTAAGCATCTGTTGCAGTGAAACCCCATCCAACAGGCTGAATATCTTAATGTGTATTTTTTACAACTGGAAATCAACAAACATTACATTCCAAACAGTACATATAATGTTATTATTGCACATGATAATATTGCCATGATGACAAATTACGCAGCGTTTACTTAAAAGTCCATGTATTGTAAAAATGTCTACATTTAATATCAGTCTCTCTATTTAGACAAAACCCTCAGCTCTGCCCTAAAACCACGTCTCAAAATTCATTTCTACTCACCTGCAGAAGAGTTGATCTTTCTACATGTTCCTAGCTTTAAGATTTTGTCCACATTGAATGTTTTAGTTTCGGAGAAACAGCATTGTTGTCATTACAAATTATTTAAGTGGTGTCTTCATCGCTTTGTGGCTGAAAGTCTACATGCAGACCAGAAGTTGAACTGGTCATGTTGGACTCCCCGTTTGTTTAGAAATGGCTCTGAGATGCTGTTCTTGTATAGATCTATGATCCTCTGATCTGTGCTCAAAGTACTGCTCAGTCCAATCAGTGCGGTCAAGCAAAGCCTTCCTATGTTGGAACAGACAAGCCAGCAGCTGCAGTCAATAATGATCTTTTAGAGGCAGTTAACAGGCTTTTGGACTTGGCATGTATGAAGACAGTTTGTAAGAGTGGCAACTCTGCAGTGATATGTTAATGTATTTGTTCTTTGTTTTTGGTTTTTTTTTGGGGGGGGGGGGATTATATAATTTCTACAGGCTGTTGAACACATACATTAAAACTTAAAGAATGGTTGGAAAACTGGATGAGATTGCATGTTTGTGTTTTTAATTATGTAAACATTTTCCTCCACTCACTGAGATCATGGTCATGGTGAAAGTCCATATATACGACATCTAATCCATGTAACTCTTGAGCTTGAAGGCTAAATTTGTGTTTCGGCTCAAATGTTTAAAATAAAACGTGTTGTAGGTTAGGTACTTGAGAAATTAGGATTATTATTGTTTAAGGAACAAAACACACATAGACCTGTAGGCTAAACAACCAAACATATATTTATAGTGTACAGATGATCTAACTATAAATAAGATTTATCCAATAAAATGTTTTTGCTGTAATACACAGGGTTTGGGATATTCTCTGGCAGGGGCAAAGCCCAGCTCTGCAGTGACGTTATCAATCCAGTGTTTCTTTGCCGACCACTGGGGATGGTACACCTGAATATAAATGAAGTAAGCCATGTGGATCATCGGTAGAGGGTGAGCATTAAGTTGTTGCAAGCAGAAGCTTGGACGATGCCCCCCTCCAGAAAGGTGTCACAGGTAGACACAGTCAGGCCAGGTGTAGCTTCTAGGAAGAGAAAAGAGAGAGAACAAAGTTAAAAGCTGAAATAACAGTAAATAATGCAAAATTGGAGAGTAGTGTTAGAATGTAGCGAAGAGGGTGAAAGTGGTCATTATGTCCTCCAGCAGCCTAAGCCTATAGCAGCATAACTACAGAGATAGCTCAGGATAACCTAAGACACTCTAATTATAAGTTTTATCAAAAAGGAAAGTTTTAAGCCTAGCCTTAAAAGTAAACAGGGTGTCTGCCTCACGGACTAAAACTGGGAGCTGGTTCCACAGGAGAGGAGCCTGATAACTAAAGGATCTGCCTCCCAGCAAACCTGCAGTCTGAGAACAAAGTGCCCTGTTAGGAACATATGGAACAATCAGATCTCTGATGTATGATGGAGCTAGATCATTAGGGGCTTTATATGTGAGGAGGAGAATTTTAAATTCTATTCTGGATTTAACAGGGAGCCAATGAAGGGAAGCTAAAGTAGGGGAAATATGATCTCTCTTTTTAATTTTCATCAGAACTCTTGCTGCAGCGTTTTGAATCAGCTGAAGACTTTTAACTGCATTTTGTGGACATCCTGATAGTAAAGAATTACAATAGTCCAGCCTTGAAGTAACAAATGCATGGACTAGTTTTTCAGTGTCACTCCTGGATAGGATATTTCTAATTTTGGCAATGTTCCGGAGATGAAAAAAGGGAATCCTAGAAACCTGTTTAATATTGGATTTAAATGACATGTCCTGGTCAAAAATAACACCAAGGTTTTTTACTTTATTACCGGAGGTCAATTTAATGCCATCCAGGTTAAGTGATTGACTAAGCAGTTTCTTTTTTAAAGACTCCGGTCCAAAGACGACAACTTCTGTCTTGTCTGAATTTAGAAGCAAAAAATTTAAAGTCATCCAAGTTTTTGTAGTCTATCTAACTGGTTGGGCTCATCGGGATTTATGGATAATTTATGGAGTATTATCAGCATAACAGTGAAAAGTTATCCAATGCTGCCTGAAAATTTTACCTGTTGGAAGCATATATATAGTAAAGAGAATTGGCCCAAGTACTGAAGATGCCCTGGCTAACATGACCTTATGCAGATGTCAGACATTATCAAACAAGAAGCAAAAATAGTTGAGAGGCCTTGGATAGAGTGGTTAGTATTGAGACCAATAGAACCAGTAAAATGGGAGACAGACACATTTGGGTGTTGTTTCCACTAACGCAGCATTTGGATGGATCATGACCGATAAGCCCTAGATATAAGTGGCTGAAATTATCTACCTGTACAGGGTGACACACCATAGAGATAGGCTGAGGAGTTCCATCATTGGAGCTACTGCTCCTGGGCATTAAAAAGAGTTAGTTGATGTTATTTGGGTATCATAGAGTCATGATTTGTGGGTGTTTTTGGGTTCTTCTTCTTATTATTATTATTATTATTGATAGGTTATTTTCCTGGTCATGCTTTAGTTTTTGTCTTCTAGTTCATGTTTTGTCAAGTTAGGTTTTTGGATCTGGTTATGCTTTAGTTTCATGGTTTACTAGTTGTGTTTAAGTTTGTATTCAAGAGTCTCTGTTTTGCTCCAGCCACGTTTTGTTCTCTCCTGTCTTCAATCATCTTCATTCGGTTCACCTGCACCTAGTATTCAGTCTCCTCGTTTCACCTGGTTCTTGCTCCATATATACACATCTGTTCTGTTCATTCCTCGCGTAAACATTCACTCTTGTCATGCCAAGCCTGGTGTGTCACAGTTCATCTGTTTATGCCAAGCCTGTTCTGTCAAGCCGTGACACCTAGACGCTTTATTTTGGGAGGCCCAGTCAGAGAGGAGACCCCTGTCCCAGTGGGAGAAGACCCGGGGGTAGACGCAGAACAAACCAGAGGGACTGCCTTTCCCTTCATGCATAGGAACGCCTTGGGTCCTCCCAGAAATAGCTGGAAAGTGTCACTGGACAGAGGTATGTCTGGGTTTCCATCCTGGACTTGTTGCCCGATGGATAAATGGATTTTAACTGTTGTTTATTTAAAATCATTTAAAGGAAACACTAAAATACTTTTTTATTTTAGACAATATTTAATTTGACAAACAATTGAAATAAATATGTTCTGAATTGTGTTCTCAATCTTTAATGAATGTCTGTGTTAAACATACCAATTTTCCACAGTCTTTGTGAAAGTTTTTATTTCATTAAGTGTGCTGCTCTTACTGTATTGCTGTAATGTCAGAATGAAAAAACATTCTTTCTTTATGAGACTCATGATTATAGTAATTTAGATCCCTTAAAAAAGGAATCTGAGCCGTTTAAATTATCATTTTTACATTTTATGGCCCTTTTCAGACCTGCTTGCCCACAGGGATTTAACGCAATGCAGGCCTTTGCTAAGAACTGAGACTGTAATTCAAAAGCCCCCCTTGTGTGTTTGTTATATAGCATGTCCCCACAGCTGAGAGTCTCCTGCCCTCCCACTGGTTGGTAACAGTTTACTTCCCTGTTCCGCCTGACTGGAACAAGGTAGACATGGGCCTTGTGTTTGATGGGCTCTGGTTGCACCGGCAAAATAAACCTATTGCAGATGGGGAGAAAAAACATAGCACTTAAATACTTTCACAGAAAGCACGTTCTGCACACACGTTTAACTGATTTGGTCTAAATCTTACTTGTGAAGGCTGGTACCAGCAGTCAGAGTTTAAGGGCCAACAGGGTTTCTGATATGAATCTCACCCAAGCAAAGTAACCTCTGACATCCATCCAGAACAACCCCCCCGCCCCCAGCAAAGTTATTGTCTCCATTTTTCTGCCTAACTCTCCCTGACATCCTCTGACTCCCATCTGAACAAGTCCCTTACAGCCATTTATTTCACTTCTGCAAAAACTCTCTGCACATAAACTAATCCCATTCTGTTCAGTGATCTATTCGCCCCTCTGTCGCTGCCGTCCATTCATGCCCCAGACAGAGCCATCGATTCATTGGCCGGACATGTCCGTATTGTGTTAAAATGCAAGGACGATAGAAGAAGCGAAGAGTCAACTGAAAGGCAGAGAGTGCCCTTGGGGTCAGCGTGAAGGAATGGGAACACCCAACCAACTTTAGGCCTCTATGTCCATTGCAGGACATTCAGACCCTCCAGGCAATTGATACAAGATGTCAACTGAACACTAATTAGTCACCCACTGTAAGCTGAAACATATTTCACATTATGAGTCATGGCAAAAGGGCTTCTTTTAAAGCCAACATCTCTTAATTTTGCATGAACTAGAAAAAAGTTCTCCTTCCATTTCAATTTGTACTTTTATAAATTGAAATGGAAGGGTTTTATTTATTTATTTTTGCTTAAATTCAAATGATTAGAGCTGTGATTTATGTAGTGTTCACATCAATGCCTTGGACAATACCACTTCCAGATGTCACTTTAGCCAGTCAGGAAGGAAGCGCCAAACAGAACTCAATAGATTACAGTACAATGACTGGTTGTGAGGATGGAAGTTGCAGCTTGCTCAAACAAGACAGCACTGTCCAACAGGAAGACACTTCAGTGGCTCTGTTTACAGATATGACTTTTTACTCTGGTCAGTGACATCCCTCCAAGATACACATGTAACCATATGCACGCGTGTATTTTTATTAAATGCACAGCACTGGAGGGAAAGGAAACCAGTTGTTCTCAAAAATGCCAGAATCCTGGCTCCACAATGTTCTTAAAACCCCACAGGAAAATCTCAATATTTCCTAAAGTATTCGTTTCAGCTTCTTGACACTCAATCATGACTTCACCTCACAACATGACAACAAACAAACCAAGATGTTACCAGATGAGCCTTGAGCTTTGGGACCATCAATGAAGCTCTTGGCCTCGTTGTCTCATCTTCTCCATGGCGGGGTGGGCGGGTTGGGGTGGGGTGGGGGGGGGGGGGGGGGGTGGGGGGGGGGGGGGGGTATAAACTAATTGGCTAAAGCCATGGAGATTCATGTAGAGGAAACTTTTTTACATTTTCACAAGCTGACTTCACTATGAAAATCTGTAAGAAGCTAAAATCAGTGTATGGGAATTGAGCAATAAGGTTTTTATGGTCCTTTCAATCTAAAGTGAAAAAAAAAAGTTAAAATCCTTTTTGTGTTTTCACAAATAAAGTAAGGGTTTCATAAATGTTAAACTGTGTTTTAAAAAGTCTGTCCTCAGTGTAAATCAGTCCTGTTCAGGTTTGACCAGTACAATTATTTTAGGTTTCAGGGTAGAAATCACTGAATGCAACCAAGATTATCGGAAAAGCAGTAAAATAGCCCTTCATTTTACAGCTGAATTCAAATCTGTGAATCTGAAACCAACTCCAGAATCATTAGCAGGATACATTATACAGCCATAGTATCTTACAGTGCTTACACCTCCAGCAGCAGCATTCACTCTTTTTGACTGTACATACAAATACACGTAGCAAAATGTGCTCGGACCGCAACAGATAACATGCTTTGTTGTTGAGTGCTCATATCGCCCTCTGATGAAGTGGCACCCTGGACAGTGAGCCATACCTCGCATATCAAAAACAACCACTGACTATACTGACTTAAAGATAAATTTCAGGTTTTTGACATGGAACTAAATCGGTGCTGAACCTTGTCACTAAGTGTTTTTATCTATCAGTGGCAAGAATAAAATTACTTTTGTATTCTTTAGAAACTCTTTCATTGTTGGAGAAAAAGTTTTTTTCACTCATACAGTTTTCTTAACTTTCTGTTTTTAAGATAATCAAACAAAGATAGCCTGAATAAATAGAAAAGGTAAAAAACAGTCTAAACCTGGTCCATTGTATACAAGTAATTACAGGTTATTCAGCAGGATAGAGATTTAAAGCACACCAAAAATTCCATCTGTGAATTGCTATAAAAGAAAGAAATTAAAGTTTTGGAGTATTTTAGTCATACGCCAACATGCTGTCGCCTGACCTAAAACACGCTATTTATACTCAAAAATACCCCAATGTGTTTGATTCAAAGCAGTTCTGCAAAAATAGGTTGGGCCCAAATTTCTCTTTAATGCAAACGACTCATTTGGTGCAAATACTTGATGGCAGTCATTGACAAGGGTGGCAAAACCATTTGCAAGATTTAAGGGGCACTTACTCTTCTATATACAGCCAAGTTGGTTTGGTTTTTTTCCCTTTTTAAAAAAGAAAAATTTTTTTTTCCCCCTTTTTTTTCTTTCTTTTTTTTTGGAAAACCACAGGGTTAAAAGGACTTTGGGGAAAAAATCCCCAATTATAGCATGTTTGGGACTGGCCCTTTTCAGCATTAATGAAGATAAGGTGAGGTGTGATGGACGATGAAAACATGAGGATGAGGGGGTTGGGGATTGAGGGAAAAGAAAGCAGCAGGGGAAAAAATAAAAAAAAAAAATTCTTTGGGTCATTGTCGATGTCCAAAGAAAGAGTGGGGAAAGGGTTTTTCCCGGGGTTTGAGAACCCCGGGGCCAGTGGGAGGAGGGTTGGAGTGGGGGTTCAGTGGATAAGACACTTGAGGGAGATCAGGGTTTTGCGGCCCATGTGTTTGAAACCCAAATGGAACTTGGGGGCTTCAGTGACAGACAAGACAAAACTGTGTTCCAAGAGATTTCCCCATACAAATATTACCCCACACCCAAACCCCACACACATGGCCCCAAAAACTTCCCAAAAGCTGCAGGGGGTTTCCCTTGTCGGGAGCCAAGGAAGCTTGGCACTAATGAGACTAAATGAGGCTCTGTGAGGAGGTCACAGCCTGTCAAAGAGTCTGTCAGACAGCTGGTTAAAATATTGTTCTAGAATAGTTGAGTCAGAGACAAGCTGGTCAAGTAAGAAAGGTACCAAAAAAATCCATAAAATCCCTCCTGCAACCAACCACTACCAAACAATCCAGAACCTTATTTTAACTCTAAGAACCTAAAGTAGACAATTAAAGAAGAAACTTTATAGGGTGCATTTTTGGTTATTGCCTAAAAATCTAACATACATAAAGTATGTACCATGACGGAAACTGTTTGTAATGCTGTCAAAAATGAAAGAGCTATTCACTTTGTTTTAAGTGTAAATAAAGTGTACGTTTATTTTGAAACAAGAGACACTTGTTTAAGCAGAGCTGCTTTCTTAATCCACTTTTCAAAATCATGCAGTGTCGGGTGGCGGGGGTAAGAGGGGGCAAAAATACCCAGCTGCAAAATTCAAGAACCAGCCACTTGGAAAATGCTGAGTCACTGGTTCCCATGGCGATTCCTGGCTTTCTAGGGAGCGGTGAAGTGCCCTAAAATCTTTTCATCAGATAGCAACAAATCTCTGAATGCCATGTTAAATTGCTGTTGACAGTGTTTATGTTGGCGTTATGGCAGGTTGAACAGACCTTTTATCTGCTGTTTTGGATTGTCTGTCATTATTTGCCCTGTTGCTGCGTTCACTTGTGACTCTGATGAAGCAACAGATGGTGTCGAAATGTTAGTCTCCATGGAGTTGCAAAAAAAGCGGAAAACGTATTAGTGAGCTCCAGCCTTTCCTGCATTTAAAAAACTGATGTGTTTGCATCTTGCAAATCTATTTTCCTTTCTCTGCATTTATATACTATTGGTGTTTACTAACCACACATTAGAGTGAATGTGCAAATAATTATTGCCTTTCAAGTACCACTAAAGGCAGTGAAGGTACCATTATTGGTACTCCTCCACAGTTTGAGAACCATGGGTCTATGTAAAGGAGAAACTGTGTGCACAAAAAGCAAGTTTCACAGTTGAACATTTCATGATAAAATTCTAACTGCACCTATAGTTGTGTAAAAAATGTCTAGGTATCTAAATGCTAATTCTTTGTGACTTGTTTAACACCTGGATGGTGTTTCTCCTGTAAAATGCATCTCAGCTTTTGAGCTCCACCATGAGCTGGTTAATCTGGTCCTCTCACCAAAACTTCAGTCTTGTCTAACAGCATTTCTCATCAAATGAAGTCTGTCTTTTGATGTTTCTGTGGGCAGTTGCCTTTGTCGGCAGAAATAAATTTAAACTATTATTATGAGCTCCAGATGTGTAAGTGAGTGCTTTAATCTTGGCACCCTGTTGTATCTGTATCTAAGACTCCTATTTGATGTAGGTCTTATGTTTTTGCCCTCTTGCTTTGAGGGCAAAAACGCTTTAAGTTGTAAAATCTTAACTCTAGTTTTAAAAACAAAAAAAACCCAGAAATATTGCTTAAATATCACTTTCTCTTAACTTTTTCTCATAAACCCAATATCGTGTATCATCTCAAATTGTTAGCTACATATATCGTTAGACCTCTGTTTTCTATGAGAAAATTATGTAATTATTTTTACAAATTTAGCAAACTGTGTACAATCTTTAACCACCGAAGATTGCTTTTCCTAATCTTGTCACATGTCGTGATGCACTTTTATTTTGGGCAATGTGACGAGTAGCGAACCATAAATGTGGACTTAAATGGATGAACAAATAGGCACCCCTGTCTTAGCTAGCTTTCATTCAGGAAGCGGTAAAATGTATTCTGTCAATGATTTCTCCACCCTGATGGTTTTATGGTGAGATATTCGTGGCAGATGGTCGCTTACACTGAGCCAGGTTCTGCTGGAGGATTCTTCCTGTTAGAAAGTCAGTCATTCCTTTCCACTGTCGCCACATGCTTGCTTGGAAGGAGGGATTGCTGGAAAGTTAAAGACAAAATGCAAGATACGTGGCTGTTTTAACCCCAAGAGAGGCTAGCTACATTTTAATCCAATTACACACGTTTCATTCCAGTCCAAGTTATCGTATAATGTAGTTATAATGATGGATGTATTTGACTGGATTGGATTTTTTTGATCTGATTACATATTTCTGGACCTGTTTGACTTGTGAAGCAGGTTGTCACGGCATTTGTTGTGAATTGGGACCATATAAATAAACGGAATTGATTGCGGACAAACAAAAAGCATTAAGGTATCAATTGTTTTTTATATGAAGCAAAACCTGTGCCATTCAGTCACCCATTCAGTCACAGAGCTCCACATTTAGCCATGCACATGAAGATTAAAGCAAGAAGGGGGGTGAAGGTAGAGCTGACCATGCACTGGTTGGGGGTTTACATCAGACTTATGAAAGGAGAGAGTCAGGCCAAGCAGAACTGACACAGTCCAGGCCTGAAAATGCCTCAGCATGGGGTAGAATGCACTGACCAAGGCTGTGGGGTAAGTGTAAGTCCAGGGGGTGGGGATAGTGGGGGGTTTTTGAGCGATGCAGACTGAGTGATGTTTATTTGACTTAAGCTGTTATAGGCATCCCTAAAAAACAAACAGGGCTAGTGCTGTTTGCTGTGTGTTTTAGCAGCTGTGACCTCTAGTATGACTCAGCTTGACCTCATCTTTGCTGCCAATGGGGGATTCCTGCTCCTTAAATGACAGGCAGCGAGTGGATACTTTTTACGTGCATGTCGGTGGTTGAATAAGAGTAGAATTATGTTTATGCTTTGTGGATCATGTGGTCTTTTCAAGATTATAAGGACATATATTTTGCAGGTTTAGGACAGAGAGATCTGAAGGACAATGGTCTGGTCACCACACACTGACACTCACACATTTCCACAAACCAGATCTTGTATGTTTCCAAAAACAGAGACAACACAGTCCTTCTGGCCCATCGAAGCCAAACCCAGACTTGGATCCGAGGATTTCCATGACTCAAAAGCTGAGACGACGATTCCCTTGTTGCCATAGAAACCTCAGATGACAAAATATTGTCAGAGAAGTATTCGTGACAAGAAGTATTTCAACAGCTGCTTTATGACCAAAGAAATGTAGTCATTAATAGTCCTGATGGAGATTTTGAAACTCTTCCTAGTGAAATTCTCATCATAGAGGTGAAGACTGAGAAAAATCATGTGTGAACGCAGAGATTTATTATACCTGAGAAAAACACAGAATCAGTTTTTAAAGTAAAATGTGTGCTGAAGCATGTAAACAAGCCCACATGCTTGAAAAAGTGACGTTTTCTTTCGAAAGCAGTCTCCAAAAATATGCCCTTCATAATTCAAAACTGATTTATGTACTGAAAAAGTCGAGATAAAGATTAAAATGAACTGTAGAAGAGATGTAAAATCTGAGTAAAAGTTCTAAACTATCAATCAGGAATAGTTAGGGTGTATTTCTGAAGAAAGACACACATATAATAAAAACAGTAATTTATCAGTTCATTTATTAGTTAGTCAGTTTTTCTGAAAATCTACCACTTCAACATGATTCTGCCTCTTGCCTGTTCTTGGCTCCCGTAAGGCCACTAAACATGACTGCAAAACATATTCAAGTCCTTTGTGACTGTAGGCAAATGTCTGGTACAATGGTACTTTGCATGTGTGAACAGCCATTTACTTTAGTAATCTCCTGCTCTGTCTGCAACTTTGGAAAACATCCAAACCAAACTGTCGTGATAATCTCAGGTATTGATGTGTGAAGATGACTTATTATCTGATTGGAATTCGTATTTAAAAACGCTTATTACTTATACAATAATCTTTCAAGTAGTCAGTAAAAATGTTATCTGAAAGAAAGTGAGGAAGACATAATTTGGCATGTAAATGGTCAAAATAAGACTATTAAAAAAGCAGGTGAAATGTTATTTAAAGTGAAAATGGCAGAGTTGAATGACAAATGTGTTTGAAATGCAAATTAGAATTTTAAATTATGGCATCGCAGTAATTTCCAAACTAGATGCATTAACAATATCTGAATAGTGGGAAGATTTAGACAAAAAAACACAAACTGTGTGCAGAAGGAGTCTATCTCTTGCGATTTACCCACAGGGAGAGGCCAGAGGTCAGAGTGGCTAGCTTTAGCATGGGTCATTGGGGGTCCCCTTTGGTTTTATCTTGAGGACCCCTCCATGAGACAGGTCAGCCATATAAGCATTACATTGGTTGCCCCTTGCTATGCCTGACAAATAATCACAGAACAATAGTTGTGGCTGTTTTAATCAATGATTGCTGTTTGGTGGCTGCCTTTACAGCTTGCCATGAGTCATGTGACACTTTCTTTAAACCTGTCACCCGTCCCATTATAAGTATTGATCAGCATAAACATAAGCCCTGCTTGCATTTATTTTTGCTTCTTAAAAAGCAAGTATTTCATTCAGTGAGGAGAAAACAGCGGACAGCTGCTTGTGGTCAGGTTTGTGTCTCATTTCTCTTGGCCCTCTCCACTTTTTGATTTTGATCCTCCTAATTAAACTTTGAGAGTCTGCAAGGCTTGCCACCCCCTCCCCGTCTCCATAACTTTCTCACAGAGAGCACAAAGGCCTGGAGGAGACTGGGAGAGGGGAACAGACAGAGCGGGGAGAGGAGCCAGAGAGCCTGAACAGAGGGGGGATTCATGGTGGCTCTGCTTTGCTCCTTATCAGTATCCTGCCTCTGTGAATGAAGCTCTTCAGAGGAGCTCCTTGCCCTTCGATACCCAATACGCCTCCAAAGCTATCTTTGAATGCCCACTGCGTGTGCGCGCAAACATACACACATGTAGGCTTTATTTCCACTACAAATAAAAGCAGTGAATGTGGGGATGGAAATAGTCATCAGCGGATGTAATGGTGCAGTTATGATGGCCGCTGACTATGTCCTCAAATTCCACTGGTTTTTTTGAAAGAAAGTCTCTTATCAAAATAGATCTTAGCTAGAACCCAAAAATACATTATATGACGTTTGCCTTGTGTTGTTACTATATCTACTGGGTCTGTTGTTTCCACTGTGGAAGATAGCCCAGTTTGGAGGGTCCCAAAGGTCACAGGGGTGCCCCAAACAGGTGGTCAAAGCTAATTTTGCAAATATGGGATAGACTAATTGGCTGACCTGGTAAAGAGCAGTAAAAAGCCATAGAATAAATTAATCTTTTGTTGCAGCGGTATAATTTCACATGGCGAAACAAAATCAACTATTTTTTAATGTAAGCAAAGGAGCAAAAAAATCCAAAATTTTGAAATAATTATTTGAACAAAATCTTTTCCCTCAGTTATTGGCACTAAAAACAATTTTTATAAAAATAAATGTAGCAAAACTATTTTTAGTTTATCCTTCAAAATGTCTAGAACATTTAAATTATTAATCCTTGCCTTATTGTTTCACTGGGATAACAAATAAGGCACGTGGAAGCTCTTCAGCGGTTATTGGGCGAGGGGTACATTCAGGACAGGTCACCAGTCCATCACACATTTACACCTAAGGGCAATTTAGAGCGACTAATTAACCTAACCGTCATGTTTTTCGACTGCAGAAGGAAGCTGGAGTAACCGATGAGAACTCGTACAAGCATGGGGAGAACATGCAAACTGTACACAAAAAGACCCCTGGCTGGGATTGGAACTGAGGACCTTCTTGCTGAAAGACAACAGTGCTAACATCTGTGCCACTGCCATCCTTTGAGGGGCAGGCCTGGAAAAAGCCTTTTCTGTCCTACCATCTCATAGTAAGTGACTTTGAGGACCTCTGCTAGGACTTTAACTGGTACCGTGTGCTAGGCTTTTCTTAAAGAAATAGTCCAAATGGGTCTGGCTTGAGAGAAAGGAAAATATGTGTAAAATAACTTTATTCCCACGTGGAATTAAGTACGGTGGAGGACCTGTGATGCTGTGGGCCAGATTACATTTGCAGCCCTGGGAACCTTGTCAGAGTGCATAGCATCTTGGACTCTTTGAAATACAGAGACATTTGAAGTACGAAAACTGAAAATGGATCGTCATTTTGTCTTTCATCATGATAACGAATCAAAACATTTGGCCAAAAAAAAACAACCTCCTTCACTGGTCATTTTATGTGCATGGCTGCTTTTGGCTGAGGGTTGTAACATCAATTCACTCAGAGAAAAATCATCATCCACATTGTAGCAAAAACTGCCCTGATAATAACAGTTAAGAACCACAGCTTAAAATAATATCAAGACCTCATCAAGTTAATTTATTGTGCTTTTACTGGTTTTATTGTCCACTACAAGAACAATGCCATGTATTTATTTTAATAGGAACAGAAGGTACTGTCTCAGCACTGACCATTTTAAAACTATTTAGTTTGAAAACAACCTCTTTTTTTAGAACATGTCTAAAACCTTCAAATTCACGGACTCCGGGTTTAAAGATGAGATTCATGGATCTGTTTAGGTTAAGTAAAGTTGTTTCAGATCTTTGGTCTTTTAACTGAAAACGACAACTAACTGGATTTATTTGTTTTGGAAGACGTGGATGTTGAACCGTCTGCAGACCTGAGTTGCAGAGTCGTGATGAAAATGTAAATTCAACGGTTCAAGCCCAGCAAGAAGTCATGCCAAGGACCACGATGTCATAATATTGATTTATGGAGGCAAACAACACCCTGGATCCTTACTTCCTGACACTGAATAACGCATACACAAGTTCTGATTTCCTGACCCTGTTGCATATAATGCACGGATGCTTATTTATCCAATTCACAGTAGCCCCTACTTAGTGGCCTGTGTGTAATGATGGGAACTGTTGTGCAGCTATGCACTGGTTAGATCCAAATAAAAGAGGGGGATATTGGGTATCCTTGCTTATTTGCGGTGTGGGTAGCCCAGTCCCCCTTTCTATCTCCCACTGGAGGCTGTTTTGCAGATGAGTGGAAGACAGGGGTGGTGTGTGTGTGTGTGTGGGGGGGGGGGGGTTATATTATAGGATATTAAATGATAATGATGGGTCTGGAAGCGCCGGGTCCATGGGAAAGTGGTATGTGTGTCTCGCTGTGGCCCAGCCTCAGTTCTGAAAATCTGGAAGGCAGAAATGGGTCACCTTGCCGCAGAGGATCATTATGTCGGGGGGCCAGAGGAAAGATTATAAAGCCAGACCCCATCGACCATCACCCCAACCCTCCTTTTGGTCCTGCTCTTTTCTAAAACCCAAGGTCTGATGACCAGAGATGCCTGCCCTTTGGAAAATGATTCCGGCCGCAGTCGCCAACCTCCACCAACACCAGCCTCCACCTCGTCGCCATGTGGACCAAGCATCAACAACGCTGAGCAACCTTGAGGCACAATGGAAACCACAAGCATCAAGACAATGAGGCGTGGGGAGTGAGGGGCCTCAAACTGCAGCGCCCATCCCACTGAAGAGAGGATGTCGGAAATGGAAAACTGGAGCGTGGATCACTGCACGGAACAAAACAAGGAAGAGCAAAGGAAGAAACAAGCTGAGAAACGAGAGCAGGTAGGACATATGGAGTAGGACGAGGTCCTCCTTCATTATTTCCCTTTAAGCTTAGCAAGTATATTACAAGCAAAGCCCAAACCTGCATGTTGTCTGTCAAACTGATTGAGCTCCTTCACCTTACAATATGAAAACAATCTTGTTTTGTTTTTACATGTGATGCAATATTGCCTTTGACTGCCCAACCACATTTGTTTCAAAGTAATATTCAAAGTTATTCTCTTTATAAAGACAGTTATTGTCAGCACTAAAGCAGGACAGTATGTAATGGATGCAGGTCAGGTCATTATTTTATGTCCTTAAATGTAACAAAACCTCATTTTATCTATTTCCAACTTTCTATCTTCAGTTCCATCCACCGTGACATATGGCATGCTGTAAAGGAGAGCATTGATCAGAGATCATCCAAGAGGCCCATGGTAACTCTGGAGGAGCTGCCATGATCCACATCTTAGGTGGGAGAATCCGGAGACAGGACAGATGAAAAATAGACTGTTGAAAGAAAGCTGGTAAAAGTCTGGTTTTCCACCAACCAAGTCAAGTGACACATCAAACACATGCAACAACATAATCTGGTCAGATGAGACCGGAAGAAACTTTTCTGGTCTACATGCAGAAAACTAACACTGCACATAAACCCTGAACACACCATCACCATTGTGAAACATTGTAATGGCAGCATCATGCTGCGGGGATGCAGCATGCTGGTATGACATGACCCTGAACATTCTGCCAGAGCAACGGTGGAATGGTTTAGATCAAAAAATACTCATGAGTTTGAATGGCCCAGTCAGTCAAAGTCCAGTCCAGACCTAAATCCAACTGAGAATCTGTGGCAACACTTGAAGAATAATCTTCTTACTTTCTCTCCATCTAATCTGACTGAGCCTAAACTATTTTGCAAAAAAGAATGTGGCTCAGTGGAAAGGGTAATTGTCATGCAATGCCATAGTCGTGGGTTCAAGTCCAGCTTCTTGCTGCCACACATCAAAGCGCCTGGGCAAGGCACTTAACCCCAAGTTGCCTACCGATCTGTGTATTTGCAAATGTGTTTGTGAGTGCAACTGGGTGAATGTGGCTCTAGTGTAAAGTGCTTCGAGTGGTCGGTATGACTGGAAAGGTGCTATATAAGATCAGTCAGTCCAGTCTGTTTAGAGATGTTAAATTCAAAAATTATTTGAAAACAGTGTATCCATTTTTTAGCCACTTCTAAATTATGCACTGCTGTGTGGTCACATATATCAAAGGTTGTGGTGATAAAGTGACAAAATGCAAAAATGTTTCAGGAAAACTTTGAATACTTTTGAAACTCAGCCCTGGATATAGTTTAGACATGCTGCCGTTACATATCGAAAATCATTGATACATTATATAAACATTACTAAAGGATGAAGAGGTCCATTTGGCTACTAAGAGCTTGACTGGACTGTGGATACACAGTCAACCTAATAAAACACGGTTAAGGATTACTGAAGGCAAGAGGCTAGGAATGGTGATTTACCTGAAAATAAAGAGCTACTCTAAAGTACATCTGGATTTCTGCACTTATTTTACAATCTCTGAGCTGCTATGTGAACATTAGAAGGGCTTTTCCTAATAGGAAACATGCCATGCCAACATTCACCGCCCCCTCCTCCCCAGAGCCCCCTTCTTCTCTTTTTGCTTTAGTGTTGCCTCATCCAACCATCTAACATGATCCCATATAATTAAGCTGGTTTAAGGCCAACTGATCCCCTCGGAAAGCCTTGTCTTCCATACATTCCAATTAAAAGCGATTACACACAGTGGTCTTTACTGCTCAGAGGCCTCTGCTAGCTCCTCATCACCCCCCTCATTGGACCCTCACCAGCTAACGCTACCCATTCCCATGGTTTCAGCTGTCACCCACCGCCTCAGCGCATCAATCTCAGGAAGATTGGGTTCTTATTTTCCCTTCAGGAGCTGGTATTTGCTCTCATTGGTCCTTTTCATATTCTGGGTTTTGGTTTTATGATTGCTTATTTGCATTACCAGGAGTTGTGTTTATTCACTAGAAGATGGAGGCAGAGATAAAAGCTTAGACTAGTTTAAATCCTTAAATCTTGTCAACTTTCGCTCAAGACGCCGCCACCCACTGCCCTCCCTCTTCTTATTCTTTTTAGAAATCTCTGCAGAGAGCTGAATAAAAGGCCCACATTTCCACATGAAGTGAGCAGCCAGCGGCAATCTTCTCTCCCCTGCAAAGTTTACTATTCTTCTAGTTGTGAGAAAGCTTAGTGGGCCTGTGGCTATGAATATTCATGCTGCAGAGCCCCTTGTCAATCAGTCAAAGTGGTCCAAAGGGGTGAATTTTTGCCTCCAGTGGGCTGTTTCGGCCGAGAAAGAAATTTGAACTCATTTAGTCAATTTCTAAATGTTCCTGTAATATTTGTTTTGAGCAAAATGTATCCGTGGAGCCTTCTCTGTGGGTTCGGATGCTAGGATCTGTTCTGATCATGTACTCTTATGTTTATGGCCTGATCCATTCATATTTGTACAAAACAAAGGTCAGTCTATTGTTGGAATATCCATGCCTCTCTTTCAGATGAGTGACTGACATAACATTGAGCTTGCTAACAATGATGGAAGAGTCCATAGAGCCTAATAACTGGAATCAATGTGCATGTTATGGACATTCATGATAAATATGACAGCCATTCTTGTACCATCAAGGAAATACTAGATAAATTGTGCAAATTAACTTGTTTATGTTGTTTGAGTGTTTCTGTGATGGACTGTACTCCGTCTCTTACCCTAGAGTTGGAGGCACCTGCCCCATGATACCCTGAACAGGGTTAAGGTTGAAACAGAAACTAAATGGATGCTGTTTATGTCACAGTCGACGTTGGTGTTGGACATATTACCCAGAGAAAGTTTAAATGTTTTAAAACTTGGCCTGCATTTCAATTCAGCCTGCCTGAGTCTATTCTTTAACTTAGTCAGATTAGATGGACATGACTTCAGAATATAAACAGAAAACACCGTTAGAAGTGATTAAAGTACAGCGAGGGATTAGCTCAGAAACCATTCAGATGGAAAACAAACAGGAATTTAAACAGATTCGTACCAATTTTTCTTGTCTGCTTCAGCCTTTTCAGCCATGGATGGATAATTCTCATTGTCAAGTCAAACTCTGAACTGATCGGAGCTCTCACTGTCGCTCTCGCTCTTTCTGACATTCTGACCAATTTTACATCTTGATATGTATTCCTGAAAGGTTTGAAAGAATGAAAGAAACTCTTCAGATTTTTTTTCACTGTCGAAATTTGCTTGTCTGTTATAGGGTGCACTAAAGCCAGCTGATTGCCTCAAACCTTGCATCTTTCAGTTCAGTCTAGCTTCTACCTCTTGTCCTGTCATCAACCCCAAAGCAAACAAAGCTAATTCAGCAGCAGCTTTTTTAGCGTTCTAGCTTCAGGTAATTTGTAAAATCCTGCTATACAGTTGTGTGTTGTGTGTATAGAGATGTCCTTACAATCTGCACCAGTGGCTAACAATTTTATACTTCCAGAGGTTTGACTGAACATCACACGTTAAATGATGACTTTCTTTGGCACCCTAGCTTCCTAATTTAAGATCACTAATGCTGCGAATGTAATTTCACAACCAGAAATCAGTGGTGATGCAACAAATTACAATTTGTTCGACATAACGAGATGTTAAACCTTACTGTGTGTTTTGATCGGGTGTCAATGTCTTTGATTCTTAATATGGGTCAGCAGTGAGAGATAAGAAACATTTCTGGGAGTGTGTGATGGTTTTGACTCTTCATAGTCCTGTTGAAACTGGGAACAACAGTGAAAAATTTTATTTATACCATTATCTTTGCATTAAAATTGTTATGCACAAAGACATGCATCTGTATTTCAGTTCTGAGAATTTTACTCCACTTTTCAAGTGCAAGAATAGTGCCAGAGAAACCAGGCATTCTGGTTTCAATGGGTTGGCGGAAAGTAAAATAGGACTACTCTGTGGTTTTCAGGTGGGACCTTAAAATACAATCCAGAAAAGTATGTGTGGGGGGTGGGTAAATCATCAGATTTCAAAGCACAGGACAGTGGCTTTTATTATGACAATTTTGTAACCATGGAAAACCATGGAAACGCTCATTCAGCTGGAAACATGGCATTCACATGACAAAGTAATTTTCAAGGAATGCATTTTTGAGCCCCTTATTTTAAAAAATGAAAGCCATGTTTAATCCAGCTGCTTAGAAATGTTTTTGTTGTGTTTTTCTTAGAGTCCCTTGCAGCACAACCAAAATCTCTCCAATATGGACCACATGAACAGAACCAGAAATAGTCCCAAAAGTTGTCATTTATACTGTGAAATGTGTGTAAACTTAGGAGCATGTGTGCAATGGAGGAATGGATTTGTGTGGAACAAAGAAAAACTAAGAAATAGATATCTATCTATCTATCTATCTATCTATCTATCTATCTATCTATCTATCTATCTATCTATCTATCTGTCTGTCTGTCTGTCTGTCTGTCTGTCCGTCCGTCCGTCCGTCCGTCGTCCGTCCGTCCGTCCGTCCGTCCGTCCGTCCGTCCGTCCGTCAGTCACATACTGTAACAATTTTCCTGAATACTTGAGATGTGCAGAAACTGTTGGTTCTGTTAAATCAGAACTGAAAACATTTATATCTGAGCCGCTTTTAATATGAAAACTAATGAAGTGATTGCCTGTTTGACATAATAATAATTAAATGTTTGACATAGTAAGCTGTCTTAAGCTAAATCTTAAGCTTAAGCTAACTCTGTTATTATCTTTTTTCTGTCCTTTAATGTACTGTAAAGCACTTGGATTGCCTTTTACAATGATGCTATATAAATATACTTGTCTTGAAAACACCAGCAGCACCAATACTTGTTGCTTTTCTGTGTTCAGTAAAAGCAATACCGTAAAATTGTGAAATTTTTACTCTAAGCTATCATACCGTGAAAATCTCATAGTGGCTTGCTAAGAATGTGCAACACAAGAAAAAAACTCAGCTGGGCATCAATCACAAATGCATAACTCTAGGCACTCACAATAGGATTCAAATGCAAATTCTGTATAAGCAGCAGGAATAAAGGCTAAACTCAATCTAGCTGAGTTTTTGTGTATGTGTGCCCCACACCTTCTTCTCACTTAGTCTCCTCATGTGACCTATCCATGTTTGCATCCACATACTTTTGTATTTTTTGTATTCTGAGCACCAGAGTTGGGTAGTAACGAGTTACATTTACATGTTTTACTTATAGGAGTACTTTTACGGCACCATACTTTTTACTTTTACTTGAGTAATATTATTTTGAAGAAATCCTACTCTTACCTGAGTGCAACTTTTGCTGTGTTACAGATTGAATTAGGATGTTTTGGCCAAAAAAGCAACAGATACAAAAACATACAGTTTATGTTTAAGTCACACTTTTTTTCATTGTTCTACTGTTATTTTCTATCTCTTGAGCCTGCTGTGCTGTTTTGCTTCTACTTGAGTGAAAATATATTGAAGTAATTCTACTCTTACTTGAGTAGAGTTTTGGCTGCTCTACCCACCTCTGCTGAGCACTGGTTTCATAATCTGAGCACTGGTTTGCATCTAATTGCACATGCTTCAGGGAACTTTGCCTCCAAATGGGCTCATCCTACATTGCCTCTATCTGTTCCCACCTCCCAGCCCCTTCTAAAAGGGAGTCAGAATTGAACCTGAACTGATTGAAAGTCAAATCCAGTTGCTAGAGCAGGATCAGCGGGGCGGAAGCAGTTGCCGGGGCACTGGTTGGTCACCAAGGGAAGGGGAGGCGGATGGGCTCATTGGTTGGCGGGGGAGGAGAGACCCGTTTGTTGCCTGGGAGTTCTGCAGTGTTAAAGCCATCAGGATCCCTTAACATATGAAAAGCTGGATGGGTGTGGCAGGGCTGAAGATGATTCCTGGGTGGATAGCCCCACTGTCAAACAGCTGCAGCCTTACAAAAGAGCCTTTCATTGGGCCATTACTGCCCCCCTGATAACACACATAACCAACCTCCACCCTAAACTCCCACCCTAATAGGGCCCATTCAGAGGCACCAACCATGGCACCAGAAAAGAGGAATTACTTCTTAAAGTAAAGGAATGACAAGGCAGAGAAAGCCCAAAGAAAGGGACCACAGACATGGCCAAAGCACAGTGACCATCCACCGTTCTGAGCACAACCCAATGAGGTGGTTCCAGACAGCAGGGCCCCGGTCCAACCCCTGCAGAGAGTTTTAATACAGAGTAAATACAGAATTTAATACCTGGTACTTTCCAAACCTCCCTGTGTAGAAATCCTTATTTTTTTTCTTTTGCAGCACTGTTTACTCTGTAGTAATAAAGTACATTGCCACCTAAAAATAGCCCAGGCTAATGCAACCCAAACAGCCAAGGGAGGAAATCTGGATGAGAATAACTGTGCGTTCTTGTGTTTATGTGTTTGTGCAGAGACTTAGCAGTAGGTAGAAGCAGCTGTGAGGATAAGCAGCATTAAAGCACAGCTCTGTTTCCTGTCCTTAACTGACTAATGGCATCTACTTACTGACTTTTTTATTATGATTGCTGCAATTAACTGTAAAGCAACACAGAAACAATCCTACACTACCATCTTATCTGTCCTTCTCTCAGTCACCCCCTTAGTAACAGCCTGACCAGTGAAGGAAAGATGCAGTAAAAAAGTGTTGGAAAGTACTGACTTAACCTTTTCAGGAAAATAAGAAAGAGAAAATAACAGAGACGAGAAATACATTAAATACTTAAAATTTAAACATTAATAAAAGGAAACATTTAAAGGTGACCTATTATACTTCCTTTTAAACATATGGGATAGGTTTATGGGCTATAAAAAACATGTTAATTAAATTTTTTGCACAAAATCATTCTCAGATAATGAGATTTCACCTTCTCAGTTGAGAAGCCGTGAGCCGTTTTGGGGCTCTGTAACCTTTATGCAAATTAGCTGTATCTGGCCACGCCCACAACCAGCACTTCGTACACATGAAAACGAAACCGAAAATTATAAGACACAACAATAAGTATTTATATTTCTGTCATCTGCAGATTTGCCATGAACAGCAGGGACTCAATTTTTCTTCAGTCTAAGTCTTTCTGCAAATCCTGACGTGTACTGATGTAGGTTCTCAAAGCAGTCTGTGGTGAAGTGATTCACGCAAACTAGTTCTGTCTTTGGCAATGTGACTGGAACATTGCCCTCAAACAGCGGGAGAATGTGCGTGGACACATGTGGGCCTTTGCAGCCAACGACAGAATATCTGCCTTTGCTGGAAGCCATTGTAAAGCACGTGTAAGGTAAAACCAGCTGGCGAGACGTGATCCTCCACTGAAAATCAAGTGGGTGGAGATCCGCTTCAGTTGCTAGTCAGGGGCGGGACTCAGGTACTAGGTGCCATTGTAATTGTGACGTCACAATTATACAGCTTTTCAAATCGTGCGTTTTCTAGGAAAAATAAAACATTCATTTATAGCCAAAATTGGCTGAATGGTTGTTGTATTTTTGCATTTGGACTGTTTGTAGAAGCATTAGAGACCCAAATGGATGTATAAAAATTATCAAAAAGTGAATTTTGCATAATAGGTCCCCTTTAATCCAAATTCTAAACTGCCTAAACAGCTAAGACATGGCAAAAGTGGACTTGTACGTTATTTTCGCCCGGTTGGGGAAATCTGCAGTAAAATGTAATGTTTTAATTCTGAATTTGATGGAGCCACCAGTTTATGCACATCTTAGGTTTTCAGGATGTTTGTTCTCGAGCTGAGGGGCATAGAAACAGAAATGCTGCCTCCTCCTGTTTAGTTCTGACAATGGGAACACTGATTTGGGATCCTCCAGATCATTCTGGGGATCCCAAGGCATTCCCAGGTCAGTCAGGATATACTGTATATAGCCTAGGAGGAAAACCTCCAATTGGAGGGGCACTGGAAGGCATCCTGATCAGACGCCCAAATCACCTTACTTCGAAATCCCCACCGGATGATGGAGCTCCTCACCCTATTTCCAAACCTGAGTACAGCCCCCTTCCGAGGAAACTCATTTCAGCTACTTGTATAAGGGATCTCATTCCATATCTCATGACCATAGGTGAAGAGCATAACGTAGACGGTCCAGTAAATCGAGAGCTTTCATTCATATCTGTAAAGCATGTATCCTTTTACAAACTGTAAAACATATCATTGAGAATCTCGACACCCTGTAATGAACTGTGGCCATGTAGTGATACAGAACTATGCAGCTGCATGCCACCAGCATAGTTAGAGGTGTTGTAGCACTCTATGATCTGAGCTAGGGGGAGCACTCAGGAGTTGAGTAAAAGCATCCTGAGAACCAAGCCTTGGGGAAACCTAAATGTGTCTTTAACTACCCAGATTAATAATTGCAAAATAATAAATCCCAGTCAGCCAAAAAAGATCTGAACTAATCTATCTCAGTATCAGACAAGCCCACCCATTAATCCAGTTGATCACTCTGGATAATATGGGTAACTGTGTCAAGCGCAGTCCTGAGGCCCACTAATAACAATGAAGTTTTAGATGCATACCTGTTTAAACAGATGCCATTTAAATTCATTGCAGATGCACTGTCAGTGCTGTGGTCTGGTTCAAAACCTGACTGAACAGATAGTCACTTATCACAAAATTGTAACTGATAAGCTGCCTTTTCAATGATCTTTACCAAAATGTTCCTTCAAAATAGATTTGATCACTGCAGTTTAGGGGCCTGTGCTAATTATCTAAGTAAATAATTTACTATCTCCGATATTTCAGATAAGACACAGCTAAAAAAGGATTCCTAAAAATGTTGTTAAAGCTGTTTGTCTGCTTGCATTTTTCTTTCTTCATTTTGCTTACTTTATTCTTGTTTTTATTCTCTCCGTTTGTCCATTTTCCACATAGAGAATCATAATCCGGGTTTAATGTCTGCCCAAAACATCTGTGCTGTGCTAGTAGGTCATCTTCTTAAACCCCCTTACACAACTACTGGCTACACGTTCTAACTTCTGGACAAACTACGTCAATTATGTTTCCGCAAGTCAGAATGGAACAAGTTAAAATTAAAATAATAGCATGCAGCATTCTTTTGCATTTGGAGGTTTCGTTATGATGAAGTAGACCAGGAAGAGTCTACACACTCAAGATTCAGAGGAAACGTTGGGGAAAGTTTTATAAACTTTAACAGTGAGTAACAAATTTGGGAATGTGAGTGAGTCACTGGCTTTGCTTGTGTGTGAGTGGGAGTATTGTGAGTGGGCGTGAGCTTGGTGGTCCAGTCAAGCCACAGGGTATGCGTGTGTGGGACAGCGGGGCGTTTTGGGTGCTCTCTACACAGAAATAATATTTTAGGGGCCCTAAAACGTTATTGTTCTATCTTCATACAGAGAAAAGAATCACTGACAATTCTTTGCACGTTTTCTCTAGATTGTCCAGAGTCCTGGTTTTTCTCTTGTGCTTCTCCCTCGTCAGCCCATCTAACAGGTTTTCCATTGAATTTAGGCTTGGCGACTGAGATGGCCACAGGAGAAGCATGACTTTGTGTCTGGTGAATCATTTCAGAATCACTGGCAGAGGCCAACTGATTTTTGTTTAAAACTTTTTCAAATGATCCCATGCTCTGCCAGCAATTTCCCAGAGCCTTTGGACAAGAAACAGGCCGACAGCATCATATGTCCTCTACCACACTAACAATGTGCATGAGGTGCTTTTCTACAGGTTCTCCTAGGAATGTTTTCTGGTGAAAGCTCAATCTTAGTCTCATCTATTCAAAGCACCGCTGTGTGCTTTGGTTAGATGACAACAGTGCAGGTAAGCATAGGAGTCCAGGTAAGCACAGGATGAGTGAGCAGAAGGAGGAGAAGACAGGCAACAGTCCTTCAGGATCATGACTCCCATACCCTTAACCTCACTCTGCATGATGGAAAGATAAACCTTGAGTGCTTGACCAGCCTTGTTTTTCACAGTTCCAGTTATTTTAAACTCTGGCGGTAGATAATGGCAGGCCTAGGTGAGGAGCCATTTTTCTGCAGCCATTTCTTTGGTTATGAAGATACACAAAGATCACCTTAATTCAATTGTTTGTTCTTTGGTCTTTCACATTTTGAAGATTGGCCGAAAGAAGGGGGTTCTCTCATCAAATTTATACCACAGGGAAACTGGAAGTCATGGATTATTAATTATCAAAAGCTGTAATATACTTAGAGCAGTTTACAGCCATCTATTGTCATGATGTTGGAATTTTAGTTTGGTTTTGAATCTAAATTTTGCATAGCTATATTTGTTATTAAGGCGTTCTCGTGTTTTTTTTTTTCTCATTCCTGTCTTCATGTTTGGTGATTGTTTAGTCAAGGCCTCATGTGGTTCTCTGCAGTGTTTATTTTGGTCAGCCATCCACTCCCATTAGTTTCCTTCAGCGTCGTGGTGCTCTCTCAGTTGTTTCCACTCCAGTTAATAAGCCTCACTTGTTTTTTGTTCCACTAGTAATCCCTTATCCCTTAATATTTATACATTTAATTCTTCTCATTGACTGCTTGGTCCTCTGTTGTCTTTTATGATCTCTGTGCTCTAGTATCAGGTTGTCTCTCTACCTCCAGGTTTTACCCCTCATGGTTTGGATTTATATATTTTGTGTTTTCTGTGAATTTGACTATTGTTTTGTTAAACCTCTGCTCACTTACAGTCTTCCTCCCTTAAGACAGCAATGTCTCAATGTGTCACATTCAGCATAAACACATAACAAAGCTATACATTTGAAAAAGCTTCAGTTACACTTATTTTCTACTGTCAGTGTCTTGAAATTACAGGTTGGATTTTACAGCTATTTCAGAGAGAAATTGTGCTACTGCAATAAAAGTTTAATTTATTTTTTAGTTTTTTTACAGGTCTTTACCAGGGGTGCCAGTAAATGTGGAGACAGTTGTCGCAAACTTTAAAACTTAAAAAAACTTTTGGGTGTCAGCCGTCCAACAGATGGACACAGAAAAACACGTACCACAAAGCAAGAGCCCCAGATTTACCTCTGACAAAAAAGAGCCGGTTCTAGTGAGAGGTTTAAATAAACATAATTATCCTATTTCCTTGTTTTGGACCTTAATACGAACACGTTTGAGTGAGAGCAGTAAAAACAGCAAAGTGTGTTTTCATCTGTCTGCTGTGGTCCTAAAAGAAAACAGATTCTGTTAAATGCTCAGATGCAGATGAATACAAAGGAACACTTACACCATTCATTGCTTGTTTTATAGTCATGGCATATAGTATTTTACTGAGTCATGCATCAAGCTGTAATTTGGCCAAGGATTTTAAAGTTTGAGTGGTTTCTCTTTTGAGGGGAAAAACCAACAACAAGGTGCTGGCATGAAACAGCAGCAGACCGGCGATCCTGCCAGGTTTTTAGCTGCGCCAGGTTAGCGGGGGCCGGCACAGTGATCCGCACACACGCACACACACACACACACACACACACACAAACCAGCAGCAGCAAAACAGCAGCGCCGCAGTGATTAGTCACGGGTCCTGTTCTCTCCCTGAGTTTATCAATTAACACTGAGAACGTGGGAAAGGGAGGCAGGAAAAATCCTGGGGGATTAAAGGACAGACTGACAGGAGCAAATGCTCCCCAACTTCTTTCACTTTCCGGTCTCTCTCCTGTCCTCCTTCTCCTCGTGTGTTTTCTTCTCATCTGCCCACCAGTAAAAATCAGTCCTACCTCCCAGCAGGCCTTTTTTGTGCTTTCCATCGTTTTCCAGCCAGTGAACATAAAACCGAATCCTCCATCGGGAAACAATGTTTGTTTTTGTTTAACATAGTTGGGAGCACATCGAGTTAATTTTGTAACAACCTGAGGGGATTACCAGAAAGTGCTATGAGCCATCAAACATTAAATCCCAGATTTATACACAATAATACGAGCCATGCAACTCAAAGTGGATATAGACAGTGTTATTACTCACATGTTGGACTGAAAGCAGAGCATTGGTTGCCACATATGGGTCTAGCAACGGTTTCAAAGAGTGATTTAATATAAAATTTGAAGCAAAAATGTGGAGAAATGTGAGTTTAAAAGAGAAGTTGATTTCATTTGCAGGCTTGGAGAAATTCTTCAATATAATGAGTTTGGAAGCCATAGGTTGGATCAAAATGAATTAGAATATTATAAAAGAGAACATTTATTTGAGTAATTCAATTGAAAAACTGAAATTCATTATGTACAGTTGGATTTATTTCAATTGTTAAATTCTGTTAATTCTGATGGGCGTGGCTATTGAAAATGAAAATTGAAAATTTGCTTGTTATATAAGACCAGTTAAAAAAGGATTTTTGACTGAGAAATGTTGGTTATGGTCTTCGCATTAACGTCGAAGACTGCTTACTTAAAAGTTATCCTTTAGACAATCATTTTCCACCCAACCCCCACAAGGAGGTTACACAACTACAGACAATTGGTAAGAAGCTATCTGTTCACAAATTAATGTATTCAAGCATATCTATGGAAAGTTGAGTGGAAGGAAAACTGTTGGCAAAGTAACAGCAGCCTTGAGAGGATTGTATGTTAGACCCAATCCCAACCAAATTATTTAGGGAATAAATAAATAAATATGATTTATCTTTCCTTAGTAAATGGATATGTACCACAGGCCTTTAAGGTAGCTGTAATTAAACCTTCACTTAAGAAGCGTTAGCTTAAACAACATGACTTAATAAATTACCGAACTATAACCAATCTTCTATTCTTTTCTAAAATTCCTGAGAAAATAGTTGATAATCACGTGTGTGAGCAGTTAAGCAGCAATGATCTGTTTGAAGAGTTTCAGTCAGGTTTCACAGCTCATCATAGCTCTGAAACAGCTCTGCTGAAAGTCACTAATGATATTCTTATGGCCTCAGATAGTGGACTTGTGTCTGTACTGGTCCTGTTAGATCTCAGTGCTGCATGTGATCCAGTCGATCACAATATTCTCTTAGAAAGGCTGGAACCAGTTAGATAGACTACAAGCATGTCTTGAAGACATAAACTTGGATGGCTTTAAATTTTCTGCTTCTAAATTCAGACAAGACAGAAGTTGTCGTCTTTGGACCGGAGTCTTTAAAAAAGAAACTGCTTAGTGAATCATTAAATTGACCTCTGGTAATAAAGTAAAAAAACTTTGGTGTTATTTTTGACCAGGACATGTAATTTAAATCCCATATTAAACAAGTTTCTAAGATTTCCTTTTTTCACCTCCAGATTATTTTTAAAATTAGAAATCCAGGAGTGCTGCTGAAAAACTAATCCATGCATTTGTTACTTCAAGGCTGGACTATTGTAATTCTTTACCATCAGGATGTCCACAAAATGCAGTTAAAAGTCTTCAGTTAGTTCAAAATGCTGCAGCAAGAGTTCTGATGAAAATTAAAAAGAGAGATCATATTTCCCCTACTTTAGCTTCCCTTCATTGGCTCCCTGTTAAATCCAGAATAGAATTTGAAATTATTCGCCTCACATATAAAGCCCTTAATGATCTAGCTCCATCATACATCAGAGATCTGATTGTTCCATATGTTCCTAACAGAGCACTTGGTTCTCAGACTGCAGGTTTACTGGTGGTTCCTAGAGTCTCTAGAAGTAGAATGGGAGGCAGATCCTTTAGTTATCAGGCTCCTCTCCTGTGGAACAAGCTCCCGGTTTTAGTCCGTGAGGCGCACACCCTGTCTACTTTTAAGGCTAGGCTTAAAACTTTCCTTTTTGATAAAGCTTATAGTTAGAGTGGCTTAGGTTATCCTGAGCTATCTCTGTAGTTATGCTGCTATAGGCTTAGGCTGCTGGAGGACATAATGACCACTTTCACCCTCTTCATTACATTCTCACACTACTCTCCAATTTGACATTATTTGCTGTTATTTCAGCTTCTAACTTTACGTTCTCTCTCTTTTCTCTTCCTAGAAGCTACAACTGGCCTGACTCTGTGTCTACCTGTGACACCTTTCTGGAGAGGGGAATCATCCGAGCTTCTGCTGGCAACAACTTAATGCTCACCTTCTACCGATGATCCACTTGGCCCTGTCTTTTAGTGTTTAACCCTTTCTCTCTCCTAGACATAGTTAGCTTGAACCAAAGACATACCTGGGATAAGGAGAAAAACGACTGGACTGTGGTCCAAAGTCATGTTTTTCAGATGAAAGTGAGGTTTGCATTTCATTTGGAAATCAAGGTGCTAGAGTCTGGAGGAGGAGTTGAGAGGCACAGAATCCATGTGGCTTGAAGTCCAGTATGGAATTTCGGGTGCCATATCATCTGCTGGTGTTGGTCCACTGTGTTTTCTGAAGTCCACAGTCAATGCAGTCATCTACCAGGACATTTCAGAGCACTTGCTTCCTTCTGCTGACCAGCATTATGGAGATGCTGATTTTGTTTTCCAGTAATAGTACCAACAATGTAGATGACCCGAGGGCCGCTATCAAAGCAACCTGGGCTTCAATTACACCTCAGCAGAACCTCCATGCCATGCCACATTGGTGCAGTAATTCATGCAAAAGGAGCCCAGACCAAGTATTAAGTGCATATGCTGTACAGTACATAGACATACTTTACAGTAGGCTGACATTTTTGTTTTTGCAATCTTTTTGTATTGGTTTTATGTAATATTTATTTTTTAAGACAAAAATAAACAAAAGTGAAAATGTCAAAATGTATTACTGAAATGAATGTTATGTTAATTTACTGATGTGCACCTGCATACTCGGTTTGACCATTTCAATATAGAAAACAGATGAAAGCTGCTTGAAGCTGAAACAAGACTTTGCAAGAAGCAACAACATACTAATTGTAATGGAAAACTGTTGAAGATTGTTGATTCTATAGGAATTAGGGGAATATGTTGAAGAATCGGTTTTCACTTTTGCACAAAACATGATTCAAGTGCTCACAGTCATCATTAACTGTTTTAATCAATTAAATAATTTAAACCAAAGAGAAAGATCAGACAAAAAATGTTTGCATCCTAAATTTGCACCTTATTTCTTCTTGTGTTGATCAATGTGGTAAAAGATAAACAATTCCTGTTTTCTTGGTTTTAACTTCATGAACAGTAAGAATTTCTTGGAATTGTACAATATGCCTAAAAACCATCATTATGGCTATTATTCCCTCAAACGAAGAGAAAAGGCCTCCATATGTTTACATTTTGAATATCGCACTTTCGGCCTCACTGACCTGAAGCCTGTGGGAGAGGAATGTGTAGGGTAATATAAGCTTTACTGTTGTTATCAGTCAGCCATTTTGGATTCACAAGGCCCCACACAGAGCCAGCTGTTTCTTCAAGCCCAACTAAGCTCTTGGTATTGGAACTAATTTGACTCATGAAGAGAAAATTGGGACCAAGCTGGGGGAGTCGAGCTTAGATCACTGGAGCGAACCAGTGGCCAATATTGAGAACAGAGGCCATGGGGTAGTGTCATTCTTTAAGCCTTAAATCTCTTTCTCCTTCCTGTTTTTTGTCCGTCCTGCTTTTAATCTTTTTTTATTCTCACTTGGTGTTTCCCTGTTTGATAGTAAGTTTTGATTCTTTATATTTTGTTCCTTAAGGATTAAAAAAACTGACTCTACACAACTTCTGTGTTTCCTCTTTAAGCCCTCAGTATTTCTGGAGCTTCTAGTGCTCCTTCTTCTTGATGTTACGGTCACTTTGGATTTGCAATATCTAAGGAAGGAGCAGCAGGAAGCTTTGGTTTTGTTCTACATGTGACAACAATATTTTGTATTCTCCATGTGTCTGGAATAAGTTGTATGTTTGGCACAAAACCAAACTGAGCATAACCAAAATAACTTCGTACAGCTGTGAAACATGTTGGTGGCAACGCATTGATGTGGGGGATACTTCTCTTCACATGAAACCAGAGCTTTTGTCAGGGTGACCCAAACCACTCAGGTCTCTGCTAGAAAGCTAAATATTCAGCATCACAGAGAGGAAAAACACACATTAAAATCAACAAAAGAGAATAAAATATAAATGTTGGAACGGACTAGCCAAAGGTGTGTAGAGAAGCAACAAAACTGTACTCAAGTAAGAGTTGCATTTGTTTTTAACTTAAGTAGAAGTAAAAAGTAGTCATCTAAAAAATTACTTTAGTAAGAGTAAGTGAGTAAGTATTAAGTGTAAGTGTTTGGTATAAAGGCTATTAAAGCACTCAGTAACTGTATAATCATAAAACCTGATATATTTTGTGAAAATTACATAATCAAATAGACAAAACATAAAGTTATTAGAAAATTCTGGTATTTTACATAACAAAATAAAGAGAATATAAAAACCTTCAAAACCAATACTTACAGTAGGTAAGATATAGCAGTAACATTACAATTAGTAACAAGTTGTGGAGAGTCATCAGTGGTGCCAGTGGTAATGAAACCTCTTGCACAAACAAATGTCTTACTTTAACACAAACTTTGCAGGATTGCATCTGGTGCATTTTCAGGTAAACATTCCTTGTTCTTCATTCAATGAAGTATCTTGAGGTGGGTAGAGTAGCCAAAAATTGTACTCGAATAAGAGTTGCGTTACTTCAAAATAATAGAACTCAAGTATAAGTAAACAGTACAGTGCAGTAAAACTACACCTAGAAGTACTTATTTTTTAAAGTTACTCAAGAAAATGTAACTGAGTAAATGTCACTACTTACTACCAACCTCTGTGACTAGTCAAAGTCCAGATCTAAATCTGACAGAAGTTCTGTGGTGTCTCCTACAGAGGGCTGTGAAAAAGAATAGACTGCACAGATAAATCCTGAAATACACAGAGGCCGACGTCAAACAAGCACATAGGCAAAACATGTCCCCAACATCCAAGTACACAAGGATCCATTCAAACAGAATAAAATCAAATATTTCAATATGTTTTTGAAAATTAAACATTATTTGCAGTCTTTTCTTTTTTCTTAAAACTCAGATTTCTTAAAAATTCATACAGGACATGGAAGAAAATATTAGTTTTAGGTTCATGCTCATGGTGCTTTGCTAATGGTAGTTTGTTCAGATGTTGAAAGTAAAGGTTGCTGTACCAAATTGTCCGGAGAGACATAATAATCCATGGTCAGCATCTGTTTACTGGCATTAAAGCTTCTCCGTTTCCTCAAAAGACAGAGTTACTGTCTCCACTTTTTATAAGAGTAATCAGAGTGGAATTGGAAAGAAAATCTGTTGCTGCTCCACTGTTTGGTCTTTTCATTATCATAGGATTGAAAATACAGAGCCTTTGGTACCATCGTCCTCCCGAGGCACGACTCTTTTCTTTCGCTAACATTGGTGTCGATATACCTGCTGTCAAACCAAGTGATGAAATTGTTAACTTGCTGGGAGTAGGTGGTTGTTAGCATTCTGCAGGCAAGCTACACGAGCCTTGTCACTGGAAGTCATTTGAGTTATAGTTTACCTCAAACTGAAAATAACAGGGCAGATAAAACATATCCCTGCAGAACACATATTTTTATTTAAAGACAATCACAGAACATATTATTAATACAGATTCAATGTGGCGTGTCTCACAAAGATTAAAATGTTTGAAATGAGTTATTGTTTTATTTTTCACATCACCAAAATCTTGCATTTTACCAAAAGTGTGTTTATAGCCACTTTTTAGGTATACATATTTTGAGTCTTGAAGGCTTTGTAAATGGACACATTTAAATTAATTTCAGATTCTTGTTGAAATTCAGTAACATGCCTCGAATCTTTATCCTGTTCTACCTTCTAATGCCCACATCCTCACAAGTAGAAACAGCAGCAGCATAGCAACCATGTGCTGGTCCAGAGAAAGACGCTGGTGAAGAGGCCTGTTGTCCTGGTAGCTGGTGTCACGGAGATTCAGGTTCATGCATACTGATGCTGTTTGAACTTCTCCTAAAATGATTATTTATGCACAACCAGACTCGCCTGGCAGAGCCAGGATTAACTCCATGAAAATGCAAAAAGGACATGCAGGCAGGCACAAATACGGATATGCCATGCTTTCATGGCCCAGTGCCTTTCTTTCCTCCACAGTCCCAGCCTCGGTGTTTTGAGGAAAGGCCACTGGTAAGCCCCCACAGAGCCCTCAAACTAAAGTCTCCATGGAGATGCTAAAGGGATCAGCCCACTATGCAAGTGTGTTTCACCCATGATGAGACCAGCTGAAACCCTGCCTCATAGCTTACACTTTAACCAGATGAGTTTTTCTGTCATCAATCAACATGTTGGAATGAGTAAAAGTGAAGAAAGGAACTGAGAGAAAGAATTCCTTTGTCTTCAAACAATGTCCCCACAAACTACAAGCACAACCGGCAGCCCCACAACCTCCCGTCCATCCATCTATCCCCTGCTTCATTAGGGTGTTTACATATGCCTCCATAGCTCTGTGGATAAAGCGACGCAATCGCACAGTTTGTGGTTTATGTTCTACCCGCAGTCATCATTGCTGGAGATGGATGTTCACAGGGTTCTGTGGTTAGAAAGTTAGGTTCAACTGTGAGGCAGATTGAAACTATTTGAAGAAGGATTTAAAAAGGCATCCAAATCAGCAGAGTATCACTCAAACTGTGGTCCTGTGAGGAATGTATCAGAATGAGGGGTAGCAGGATTTCATTAGGGATGGGAGTGGAACTTTTCAGACATGTGACATAAAAGATGTCACATCTTTTTCTGTGTCTTCTACCTTCTACACATTATGATTTTAGTGCCAGTTAGCATATTTATCTGTCAAGCAGTCAAAGCAGAATCGACCCTTTCAGAGAAAGGATCCAGACATAAACCAACCAGACATTTTGTAGGTGGAAGCAGAACAGTTTACAGAATAGAATAGAATAGAATAGAATAGAATAGAATAGAATAGAATAGATTTTTTGTAATTGTTTCACACAATAAAAAACAGCTGGCAGCTCTTGTTTGGCAGTGGGAATATCGTACAGATATTGCATTGTTTTAAGTGTGTCTTCAAGTGATAGATTGGATCGCTTGGGGATAAAAACAGTTTTGAGTCCTGAACCTTTTTCCAGATGGAGGTGAAGAGAATAGAATGTGTCTGGGGTGAGTGGAGTCTGTTGCATTGACGCTGGCTTTCTACGCTGGCTTCCTTCTGGAGTCTGCAGGTGTAAATATCTGTCAGAGAGGACAGCTGTGACCCAAGTTTGCCTTCAACACCCGCTGCAGGTTCTTCCTGTTCTCCTGTGAGCAGCTAAAGCCACACAGTACAGCAATACCAGTAGACGTTTGTACGCAGGTGGTGAGGGGGGTGAATGCATTTCACCTTCCTGAGGAAATAAAGTCTTTGTTGGCCTTTCCCCACCTGGTGTGAGATGTGTGTGTTCCAGGTGAGGTCAGCACCCAAAGAACTTGTAGTTCTCAACTCTTTTAACCTTCTCGCCATGTATCGAGAGAGGAGTGCTTATGGTGCAGTTAGATTTCCTGAAGTCCATAATTACTTCATTTGTCTTTGAGATGTTAAGATCAAGGTTTTTTTTTTCTCGACTATAGTGTTAAGTGCAGGATCTCCTCTCTATAGGGTTAGGGTTAGATTGATGTAGCAGTACCAAGCAACAACAACCTCAAGAAGAAGGAACCCAAGAAGCTCTAGATATACCATGGGCTCGCAGAGGTAGTAGAGAAGTAATGGAGAGAGAAAGAGAGAGAGAGAAAGAGAGAGACAGTGAATGCAGTAAAAGAAGAAAGACAAGAAGAATCGTCCCCCACCGGCCACAGCCTGCTGAGTTTTTCCTTCCATGTCTCCTAGTCAGAGCTGGATGTCCTTTGCAAACACAACATCCTGAAAGTTTCAACTCCTTACTCTCAGTTTCTCCAGAGGGTGTAATGACAACAATCACATCCTCTTTCAAGTATTACACACACACAGAGTCAGCCTTGGATAAAATCAGCAGAGTTAGGAGGTTAAACATGGTAACCCTAGACAGGCCTTCCTCCTTTAGACTCCTCTGCCATCAGACCACTTTGAAATAGGAGACGGAGACTGAACACAGAAAAACAATGTGGACAAATGATTTGCATGCAGTGTCCCATGTTAAAAAGTTGTCCAACTTCCCCTTAGAGAAGACAAAATATGTACGAGAAAGCTGTTAAATGAGACCGGATGGGGAGGATGGTACAAAGAGGAAGTTTCAGCACTGTTATTTAAGGTGTTCAACAGAAGTTAAAACTTGAAATTGATGCCCCCTATTATCCAGACAAAATGTTGATCAAAACAAAAAGCAATGATTTGCTAAACCCTAATTAACTACGTGAGTCTGAAGAGACACAATGTAGGTTAAAGAGGCCGAGAAATTGGTTTAAACCAGAGATGTTATCAGGATGTACAGGTGAAGCACCAAATTTTAAGGACTGCAACAGAGGAAAGGACCTGGAAACATGTGAGTTGATAAATGAGGACGGGAAGGAAGCTTCTTAAACTCCACTCACTGTGTCGGAGCCATTACTGCTTCATTGTTCTCCACAAGCCTCTGCCGCTAGCTTCCGTCTTCATTATCTTGCCTTTATTGTCAAAGGGTCCTTAGGTGACGAGCTCAATGCCATGCTAGTCACCCTGCCTTCTTACCTGTTTGCAGTTACAAAACAGATGGGAAATCGACCGCATCCAGTGAGATCACAGTTTATGACAAACAAAAACAGCAACATGGATGAAGACGGAGATCTAGGAAACATCACAAACCATTCCAGATCCATGGCCCTATTTAGGAGAACCCTTCATTGTTGTCGGCTGTTGACCTAAAATCCAGGAGCATTCCAGGCATTCAAGAATCCTCCATCAACTCTGAAAAAGTCACTTACAGGAAAACGTGCATTTTTAGAGCAGGCAGTGACCAAAGAGGAAACTATCCTATGTTGTGTGCCTAGGACTTGTTTTGTAGAGTTATCAAGAGTTATTTTGTTCATTGAAGGTGATATCGAGAGATATCGACTAGAAATAGTCGGGCTTACCTCCACGCACAGCATGGGCTCTGGAACCCATTTCCGCGAGAGAGGTTGGACTCTTTTCTACTCTGGAGTGGCCCACGGGGAGAGGCGGCGGGCTGGGGTGGGTTTGCCCGTTGCCGCCCAGTTCAGCCGTCTCATGTTGGGGTTTACCCCAGTGGATGAGAGGGTCGCATCCCTCTCATCCACTGGGAACAGGTCTCTGACTGTTGTTGCGGCCTACAAGTCGGGTGGTAGTGCGGAGTACCCGGCCTTCTTGGTGTCCCTGTCGGGGGTGCTGGATAGTGCCCCTCCCGGGGACTCCATTATTCTGCTGGGGGACAGTGACACCTGGGGAGGCGTGATCGGGAGGAATGGCCTCCCCGATCTGAATCCGAGTTTCGTTGTTGGACTTCTGTGCTAGTCACAGATTGTCCATAATGAACACCATGTTCAAGCATAAAGGTGTCTATCATTGCACTTGGCACCAGGACACCCTAGGCAGGAGGTCGATGATCGACTTTGTTGTCATATCGTCAGACCTTCGGCCGCATGTTTTGGACCCTTGGGTGAAGAGAGGGGCTGAGCTGTCCACTGATCACCACTTGGTGGTGAGTTGGATCCGCTGGAATAGGAGAAAGCCGGACAGACTTGGCAGGCCCAAGCGCATAGTGAGGGTCTGCTAAACCTTTGAGTTGAATTTAACCGAGTACTCCAAACCTGAAAAAGAAATTTAATTATAGTAGATCATTATCAGACAATGCTGTAACAAGCTTTAAAGAATCGGTTCCACTTTTGATTTCCGCATTATCACAGAAAAACACAGTGGAGGGCAATAATTTTGTTTCTTCCCCTTCACAAATTGATTCTCTTGTTCATAGTGTTGCTACATCATTGCGTGATGCATTAGACAATGCAGCCCCCTTAAAAAAGAAGGTAATTATTCTTAGGAGGCTGACTCCCTGGTTTAATTCAGAGCTGCGTACCTTAAAGCACATTGTTAGAAAATTGGAGAGAAAATGGCGCACTACACACCTAGAGGATTTCTACTTAATCTGGAAAAATAGCCTACTGTTGTATAAAAAGACACTTCGCCAAGCTAGAACAGCTTATTTCTCATCATTAATAGAAGAGAACAAGAATAATCCTAGGTTTCTCTTTAGTACAGTTGCTAAACTTACACAGAGTCAAAGCTCTGTTGAGCCATCCATTCCCTTAGCTCTTAGCAGTAATGACTTTATTGGATTCTTCCAAAATAAAATTGACTCTATTAAAAATAAAATCTTTGACATACTCCGGAAGATGATTACTTCATCCTCAGCAAGTGAGACAACATTGGAAGTAACTGTAGAACTTGATCTGTGTTTGGACTGTTTTGATCCTGTGGAGCTTCCAGAGTTATCAGAAATATTAGCTTCATCTAAACCTTCAACTTGTATGTTAGATCCAATCCCAACCAAATTATTTAAGGAGGTGTTCCCTCTGATTACCAGCCCCATTTTAGATATGATTAATCCATCCTTAGTAAATGGGTATGTACCACAAGCTTTTAAGGTAGCTGTAATTAAAAACCCTTTGCCCCTTTAAAAACCTTCGCTTGATCGAGATGAATTAATAATTACAGACCTATATCCAATTTTTCCATTCTTATGTAAAATTCTTGAGAAAATAGTTGCTAATCAAATGTTTTGAGCATTTACACAGCAATGACCTGTTTGGGAATAGTTTCAGTCAGGCTTCAGAGCTCATCATAGCACTGAAACAGCTCTGCTGAAAAGTCACTAATGATATTCTTAATGGCCTCAGATAATGGACTTGTGTCTGTACTGGTTCTGTTAGATCTCAGTGGCTGCATTTGATACAGTCGATGCACAATATTCTCTTAGAAAGGCTGGAATATGCTGTGAGGGATCAGGGGAACAGCGCTAGCTGGTTTAAATCTTATTTTGTCTGACAGTTCCAGTTTGTTCATGTAAATGATAAATCATCTTTAAAACTCGTGGGTAATTGTGGAGTTTCCCACACAGGGTTTCCATTACTTGGGCCAATTCTCTTTACTGTATATATGCTTCCAATAAGTAAAATTATCATGCAGGCATAGAATAAATCTTTACTGTTTACTCTGATGAAACTCAGCCTTTTACTTTTCCATGAATCCTGATGAGGCCCACCATTTTAGATACACTACATAGCATGTCTTGGAAAGACGTACAAACTGATGACTTTAAATTTTTCTGTTTTCTAAATTCAGACAAGACAAAGTTGTCGTCCTTTGGACCGGAGTCTTTGAAAAAAGAAACTGATTACAATCACTTAACCTGGATGGCATTAATTGACCTCTGGTAATAAAGTAAAAAACCTCGGTGTTATTTTTTGACCAGGGACATGGCATTTAATCCCCATATCAAACAGGTTTCTAGATTCCCTTTTTCATCTCCGGACATTGCCAAAATTAGAAATATCCTAGAGCCAGCCTAAGCATCCAGGATCGGTCGCTGAGGGTCTCCACCTTCGTCTGCCACCCATCCTCTTTGAGCCGGTCCCTCACGGTTCCCCCTGCTGGTGATGGGCCCCACTGGGGGATGGGCCCCTCGCATCTGTCGTTCGGGCTTGGGCCCGGCCGGGTCCCGCGAGGAAGCTAACCTGGCCACCAGGCGCTCTCCGACGAGTCCCGCCCAGGCCTGGCTCCAGGTGGGACCCCGGCTTTGCCGTAACCGGGCCACGTCACGTGCCTCGATATATTTGTCCTCATGAAGGATCTTGAACCGCTCTTTGTTTGACCCATTCCCTAGAGCCTGTTTGCCATGGGAGAAACCTACCGGGCATTTAAGCCCCACACATAGCCTCTAGGATCATTTGAACACTCAACCCCTCCACCAACGTTAAGGTGGCGGTTATAAAGGAGGGTGGGCGGTTCAGATGTACCCTCACCTTATAGCCATGAACTTTGGTCCTGACCGAAAGAACGAGATCCGGATAAACAAGTGGCTTGAAATGAGCTTCCTCCGTAGGGTGGCCGGGCACTCCCTTAGAGATAGGGTGAGGAGCTCGGCCATTCAGGAGGGGCTCGGAGTAGAGCCGCTGCTCCTCCACATCGAGAGGAGCCAGTTGAGGTGGCTCGGGCATCTATACCGGATGCCTCCTGGACACCTTCCTCGGGAAGTGTTCCAGGCACGTCCCACCGGGAGGAGGCCCAGGGGACGGCCCAGGACACGCTGGAGGGACTATGTCTCTCGGCTGGCCTGGGAATGCCTTGGGCTCCCCCAGGAGGAGCTGGAGGAGGTGTCTGGGGAGAGGGACGTCTGGGTGTCTCTGCTGAGTCTGCTGCCCCCGCGACCTGGTTCCGGATAAGCGTAAGACGACGAGTACGAGTACGAGTACGAGTACGAGAAATATCCTATCCAGGAGTGACGCTGAAAAACTAGTCCATGCATTTGTTACTTCAAGGCTGGACTATTGTAATTCTTTACTATCAGGATGTCCACAAAATGGAGTTAAAAGCCTTCAGCTGATTCAAAATGCTGCAGCAAGAGTTCTGATGAAAATTAAAAGATCATATTTCCCCTACTTTAGCTTCCCTTCATTGGCTCCCTGTTAAATCCAGAATAGAATTTAAAATTATCCTCCTCACATATAAAGCCCTTAATGATCTAGCTCCGTCATACATCAGAGATCTGATTGGTCCATATGTTCCTAACAGAGCACTTGGTTCTCAGACTGCAGGTTTACTGGTGGTTCCTAGAGTCTCTAGAAGTAGAATGGGAGGCAGATCCTTTAGTTATCAGGCTCCTCTCCTGTGGAACCAGCTCCCGGTTTTAGTCCGTGAGGCAGACACCCTGTCTACTTTTAAGGCAAGGCTTATAGGCTTAGGCTGCTGGAGGACATAATGACCACTTTCACCCTCGTCGCTACATTCTCACACTACTCTCCAATTTTGCGTTATTTGCTGTTATTTTAGCTTTTAACTTTGTTCTCTCTCTTTTCTCTTCCTAGAAGCTACACCTGGCCTGACTCTGTGTTTACCTGTGACACCTTTCTGGAGACGGACATCGTCCGAGCTTCTGCTGGCAACAACTTAATGCTCACCCTCTACCGATGATCCACATGGCCCTGTCTTTTAGTGTTTAACCCTTTCTCTCTCATAGACATGGCGATTGACTGAGCTTTTACTGTGACTAACTCTATGTGCTCTCTTTCAGATTCTAACCTTGAAAAATGACTCGGAGTTTATCAGTTCTTTCTTTCTAGGTGAAATGACTAAAGGAGCTACATCCACTAACATTTACTTTTCTTTCCCATAGAAAGGACTCCTGGATCAGTGCTTCTGTGTTCTATTTGTGTCTCTGCTCTGTTCTCTCAAAACCCCAGTCGGTCATGCCAGATGGCCGCTCACACTGAGCCTGGTTCTGCTGGAGGTTAAAAGGGAGTTTTTCCTCTCCACTGTCGTTACATGCATGCTCAGTATGAGGGATTGCTGCAAAGTCAATGCCAGTGACTGTCCACTGTCTCTACATGCTCATCCAGGAGGAGTGAATGCTGCAAGTCACTGACTGGATGCAATCTGCTGGGTTTCCTTAGACAGAAAAACTTTTTATCCAATTTGAATAAATAACTTTTGTGAAGTGCCTTGAGATGACATGTGTTGTGAATTGGGGCTATATAAATAAACTGAATTGAATTGCTGGGAATGTCTGGCGGAGCCCTTGGCCAGGGATGTATTTAACTCCCACCTCCGGGAGAGCTTTGACCAGATTCCGGGGGATGTTGGAATGATAGAGTCCGAGTGGACCATGTTCTCCGCATCTATTGTCGATGCTGCTACCCGTAGTTGCGGCCATAAGGTCTGCGGTGCCTGTCGCGGTGGTTAATCCCGGAACCCGGTGGTGGACACCGGCAGTAAGGGAGGCTGTCAAGCTGAAGAAGGAGTCCCATCGGCTGTGGTTGGCTTGTGGGACTCCTGAGGCGGCTGACGGGTACCGTGAGGCCAAGCGTGCCGCGGCCTGGGCTGTGACAGAGGCAAAAACCCGGGCCTGGGACGAGTTCGGTGAGGCCATGGAGAAGGACTACCGGTTGCCCTTGAAGCGATTCTGGCAAACCGTCCAGCGCCTCAGGAGGGTGAAGCAGTGCTTCGACAACACTGTTTACAGTGGGGGTGGGAGGCTGCTGACCTCGACTGGGGACATTATTGGGCGGTGGAAGGAGTACTTTGAGGATCTCCTCAATCCTGCCATCACGCATTCCCTGGTGGAAACAGAGGCTAGGGACTCGGGGTTAGACTCTTTCATCACCCAGGCTGAAGTCACCGAGTTGGTTAAAAAGCTCCGCGGTGGCAGGGCTTCGGGGGTGGATGAGATCCGCCCTGAGTACCTCAAGTCTCTGGATGTTGTGGGGCTGTCATGGTTGACACACCTCTTCAACATTGCGTGGCAGTCAGGGACAGTGCCTCTGGACTGGCAGACTGGGGTGGGGGTCCCCCTTCATAAGAAGGGCGACCGGAGGGTGCGTTCCAACAACAGGGGGATCACACTCCTCAGCCTCCCTGGTAAGGCCTATTCCAGGGTATTGGAAAGGAGAGTCCGGCCGATAGTCGAACCTCGGCTTCAGGAGGAGCATTGTGGTTTTTGTCCCAGTCATGGAACGCTGGAACAGCTCTATACCCTCTACAGGGTACTCGAGGGTTCATGGGAAAAGCGGAAGACGACGAGTACGTGTGAAAATTATCTTTTACTTTTCTACTTAAGGTACATTTCAGCACCTCTATCTTACGTAAAGGAGTCCAATCAGTACTTCTACTTTTAGCAGTTCTTTCTTGCTCAAGTATCTGTAGTTTCACTTAAGTAAAGAATGTGAGTACTTTTTCCACCTCCGTTGAACTGATCGTCAACCCAACTGAAAAGGCGTGTTGCTGACAGCCAATGAAAAAGACCTTAACCGCAAGTCGCTTTTGGTCTTTTGGGATAATATATAATTATACAACAATATAAACATAAATGCCAAACAACAGTGGGCATAATACAAGCTTTCAGCTAACTAATTACAAAAAAAGCAAAAAATAAAACACAACACATGTAATATTATAATTGATGAAGGGCTGTGTGAAAATAAAATGCTTTAGTTGGGGCTTAATTAAAAGAACTGGCATTTCTGATTAAAATATTTTCCAAGGTATTAACAATTCCACATTTTTGTTTATGCAGTCCAGTCCAAACATTGTAGTGTTGTCAGTTCTGATGAAATATAACATATTTAGGATAAAGCCAGCATTTGAAAGTTATTCCAAAACCCACAATATCACATGCAAAAACAAAATGTTGTGACCACTCAGCATAAGAAAAAGTCAACACTATCCAAATCAAATTCACTTTACCACTTAACATCATCACTTTAGTAAGAGTAATAATGATTAGTGAAGCCATCTCCGTCTACATCTTTTCTATAACTTGTAATCAAGACACTTAAACCTTTCTGCTTCAGGCAGAGACTGGCCCACGACCCGGAGGGGGCAATCCACCTTTTTCCAGTTTAGATCCATGGCCTCAACCTTAAAGAAGGTGTGTCTCCTCTCAGTCATCCACAAAGAGCATGGCCTTAATGCATTAGAATTAGCTTGTGTGATCTAAATTAAAAGCCCTTCCTGTCACACCACACCACACCGGATTAGATTTTGGTTCTGATTGAAAGTGCTTCAATTAAAACCAGAAAGCTTGGGACATATTTGCTTTTTTCACTATGTGTGTGAGGCTGGTCTGGACAAAAGAGAAGGGAGTTGGGCTGTCATTTTTTCTGTGGATTCATAAATAAGTCAGTCACTGCTCATACTTCATGGAATCCTCAGCCTCTTTATCCCTTCCATGTGTTCCCTATGAGCCAGGACCCTGACCTCTGACCTCTGGGCTCTTGACCTGCTTATCTCAGGCCCAAGGGAGACTGTGTACGTGTGTTGGAAGTTTGAGGTAAATCAGTGCTTGATTATGTCATGACCCCTTCGCCTTCCTTCTCCCAGTATTGCCCTGCCCCGTCTTAATTTCACAGGCTATAAAGCACGCACACACTCAGACCAAGCACCCCATGGAGTGTGAATTCATCCACGTGGGGAGTTGGCGGGCAAAGGTGGCTCATGTGTTAGGGGTTCGTCCTGTAACTGATGAGTTGCCAGTTAAAACCTGTTCCGTCCGTCTCAGTTGTTGTATCCTTGGGCAAGACACTTCACCTGCCTTGCCTGCTGATGGTGGTCAGACTTGATAAAGCGCTATAAAGTGCAAGATATTTACCATTCATGAGACACATCATCTTTTGGGTTTGTCTAACCTCACGCCTTTCTTCACCTACTGGAGCATCATCTTTAGAAGTAGTTAGGTTGTGAAAAAAGGTTGTTTAGCTTCTGTGTGTGAAATCGTATTATATAAAAAGCTGTACAACCCTTAATTTAGTAAAAAAAAACCTGTGTCTGTCATTGCAGAACAAATAACAAACGTTTTCTCACAAGACATTAGTCAAAATTTTGATAAGTTTAATGTCCGAACTGCAAACCAACTTACAAGAGGCTACAAGGCAGTCAACTCCTAGTCCAAGTCCAAAACCTGAATAAATGCAGATGATTTCATTAGGAAGATAAAACTTTTCCAATCAAATATGGATCATAAGGGATCCCCTTAAATTGTTACCTGGCAAAAATTTGACTTTGAAGCAATGTTCACAAAGTTACAGTGGGTTGACGTAGGGCTTGTCAGAGGGACATTTAAGAAGTTTAATGTTAGCCTCCTGCATCAATTCCAAAGCCAATTCTGATGTGTCTTCAAATATTTTTGTCTTGTTGAAACCCCCAAATATGTCCAAGTTTCAACCAATTACAGTTGTTTTGGGAAGTTGATTTTATTTTCACTAGTCACATCCAGATTGGATTACTGTCAGACCTGTGGAATCAAATTACTTTAAATAGAACATGTCTGACAACATGAAGTAGGCAAACAGATAACAGATAAGAAAAAGTCTTTGAAATCTGTCTTAAAAGGGTCACAAAGACATTTCCAAGGCTTTGAGACTTCAGTTAACCACAGTGAGAGCTCACATCCCCAAACCACCAAGTGACCAGCCTATCAAAATTGCTCCAAGGTCTGCCAAATGATCACAGATCATAAGCCCTTCACCCCTGTGCTTCACAGTTGGTGATTACAAACCTTATCCAAGAGGTGACAGAAGAAGTCAATGCAACACATCAAGCACTGCAGACCGCACCTACCTCAGTTACTGTAATTATTCATGATTCAGCAATAAGAAAGAGACTGGGTAAAAATGACTTTCACTGAAGAATTTAAAGGCCAAAACCACTGCTAAAACGTCATATTAGCAAAAAAAACCTCTTGATAATCTTCAAGATTTTTGGGAAATATTCTGACTGATGAGACAAAAGTGAAAGTTTGTTGTATCTTTTGTGAAACCAACACAGGGAACGCGGTGCTGGCGCAGCAGTAGAGCACACGACCCGCGTATAGAGAGGCTTCGGCCCCCGACAGCAATCCACAGTAACGGCGAGGAAGCTTCAATCCCATCCAACTTTATTTATAAAGCCTTTTAAAACGATCAGCACATGACCAAAGTGCTTTACAGTTAAATAAGTTGAAAACAAACACAAAATGTAACGGTATTCAAGAAAATAAGAAAAAAATGATACCACAAAAAACATACAAACACAGGTAACGGTCCTTTTTAAAAACAATATAAAAACCAACATCCCACAAGGTTTTCAGAAGGGATGCAAAAACAGCCAGAGAAGATGCCAGTCTGATTTCCGAAGGGAGCATCATTCCACAATTTGGGAGCTGCTACAGCAAAAGCACCGTCACCTCCAAGTTGACTCCCTGTTACACGTGGGAAGCCATTTTCACAGCACTGTTTATTTGAGCATGAATGTGTAATTTTGTGTATTAGAGAAAACCAGATTAATTTATCTTATGCTCCAAAAATAATCACTGCAGTCCACTAATGTGTATTCATTTCACTATGGAAAGTAAATGGTTCAACTAAATCAGTGAAAGCATAAGATTTATGTGATGTTCAAGATGATTATAAATTATAGGTCTGGCCACCACTGTATTTGCTGTGGTCGTCTGACTATTTTATGTACTTAAAAAGAGAGAGATTCTGTGAGTTTAAAACTGCCGCTTGTATGTAGATATTCTGGGACGCAACATTAGGTCCTAAACATGCCAGTGTTAAAAACCAAAGCTTTTGTTGTTTGATCAGTCAGAAGGACTGATTGCAGGGTGCTGGATTATTAACAGATGGAACCTCTTTGACAGTGTGATCCTTTAATGGTTCTCTTATGGGAGGGAGAGTTTATGTGTGAGCGTAGCTGGGTGTAGGTGTGTAAAGGAGGTAAAACAGCAGGGAGGCCAGGGCTGCTCTGTGTCAACAGGACACCATGACCACCACCTATTTACACACACAGACGTACAGATGCAGCCTTCTGGCTCATTTAGTGCCTCTTCCTATGTTACTCTGATCTAAAGGGAAAGGGCTAAAGATCAAAGGTGAAAGGTCATCTGTACAAGGACCAGTCTCCTCTTACCCTCAGTTCCTAATTAGGCTTTAATCAAGCTAATTAAGCTTCATTAACCAGCTAGGGGAGTTGGGACAGCTTAACCCAGGCCAGACCTCACCCCACTTTTACAGAGTGAAGGGAGGTGAGGTCTGGGGTTCTGGTGATTGGGTGGAGGAAATAATAGAAGTTCCACATGAAAACCTGTGGCTTTATTCAGATTAATGTCTATAAAATATGGTTGAAAAGAAAGCAAACATGTGACTCAATAAAGAGCATTATGAAGTATTGTAAACACGGAATAAACTCTGAATATTCCGGTTGCATTTCAGGAATTAGTTACTGTGTTTTACGTCTTATTTCAAAGCATATGTGTGCTGACAGTCTATGTGTGACATGCTGCGCTGGTGTAGACCTATGGAATACAGAAAGACCGCTTTGTGTGTCAGACTGGGACCGAGTGGCTGCTTCCTTACTCTTGGCTCCCCCTCAAGCCCTGGCTGACCTCCAGATCCCAGAACCAGGCCAGTCCCCGCTTCGCTGCAGTCCATTCCAGACAAAGAGGCTCTACACGGAGCTGACTCTTCTCGCAACCCCCCTTCTCCCTCTGTTCCCTTCCCTTACATCGCAAACTGGGTTACAACAGCCATCCCAGTCATTCACATTGACATCAGTATCTTTCGTTGATCCAAATGAAATTTTCCCCACTAATGCATAATTTCCTACTAAATAATGTAATTTACTTTTAGGTTTAGTGGGGAATACTGAACCTAATGATTTATTCAAGGCATGCTGCTGTGCGTTCGCCTCTCATTTTACTGAAAATACTACTTGTTCCTGACAGGAAACACACAGGCATAAACTGGAAGGATACTGCTGCTGTTTCCAGTGAAGGTAAAGTAAGAATTGTGTTTGCAGCTCAAAGGGCGATTTGTAAAAGGATTGCAGACAAATGACATAAGGTTTTACATGTTTTAATTTGTAGGAGATTCTTTTAAACAGTTCATCATGCACACCTAATTATTCAATTGCTTGTAGATCCAACTTGTTGACTTTATCAGTCTCTCACATCATTGGGGAGGGACTTTGGCCATATCCTCTCTACATTACATGAGTTCATTGGGGCTGCAGGCGCTTGTTTCTGTCGAGCTCTCTTAACATCCCACCGCAGCATTTTAATCATGTTGAGGTCTTTCATCCCTAATTCTATTCCTTCTGTGGTATATTTCTTTCTATGTTTTCGGTATTATGATGTTGATGACAGTTTGTGCCAAGCTTCAGCTGTCAGATCTCAGTCTCATGTATGACTCCATTATATTTTGGTATACAGATGTTCATGGTCACCTCAATGACTACAAGGTGCCCAGGTCTGCCAAGAATTCCAGATCATCACCCCTCCACCACTGTGCTTCACAGTTGGCGATTGGTGCTGACATGCTGTGTTTGGTTTTATATAATATAATAGAAAGGTTTTTGACGGGGACCCTTTCAGATCCGTAACCATTTAGCAAGGAGATTATTTACAATACAAGGCTACTTTTTTTTTAGATTGTCTTGGTCTCTTTTTGAAAGTGTGGTGGGAAAAATTGTAGGTTTCACTTTTATATTGGCTGTTAACGTGGCCACACATTTTCCAAAGTCTGCCTCTGATTGACTGATTAGACCTTCTTGACAACTCCTTCCCTCACAACCTGCCGAGCTTCTGAGGCAGCTTAGTTCTAGGACTTGGACAGAGTGAAGTGACACTCAGAAACAGAACCAGAAAGAAAATCCTAACTGAGAAACTGGCAGGACATTAAGGAAATGAACCAGAACTAACAGCCTTCCAGTCTCTGAGTGACATTTCTTCTGGAACCACAGCTGATTTTCTGATTACATAAAGTGTTATTAGGGTACATAAGCTTGGACAGCCAGAGCGGCCACTTTCTTGTATATTTTTTACGCTTGGGAATAATATATTTTACTGTAGAATGGTGGTCCTGGATGTGACTACATATTGTGCTTATTTCCTTAAATTCAGAATGTTGTGCTTCAAAACAATAAACTGTTCTGATCTGAATGGATTCTATTTCCAAACTTATTTCCCTCAGAGACCTCATCAGCTTAAACCAAGGCACAAAGGTTAGCTCCCTGTCCCTCCAGCATAAAGTGAAATATTCCAGTCACGGTGTACAAATATACTGATGAAGTTCTTGGGACCCTTCACTCTTCTGGTTCAGGCTCAGGTTGTGCACAGTTGTGTTCTGTTGTTTTGGTCAGTTTAAAATATTGTGAAAGCAGAACAATCATAGTCTATCATAGAGTTTAAAAATGTTTCTGGACATTTATGAGGTTTTCAATTGATAGGAGAATTTTCTTAGAGGCATTCAAAACCCATCTTTTTGCTTCAAAAACAACTTTGCATCAGTGGGAAAGTCAGTTTTTCATATGTCAGGTTCAGCTATCTGGTCCTTTTTAATCCAGGCTAAAGAATGTCTCAGGTACAAACTGCAAAATTCATTCTATTTGTCATAAGTTTTAACTTACATTCAATAGCAGTAGACAGCAAGCTATTACTTTGACATATTTTTATCATGAATCACTAAAGTAGTCTAAGTAGAACAAACCAGAGGATGAAAACAGACTCAAAACACAGGATGTAAACGGTAAGTGAAGTTTATTCTTAGTGTAGGCTTGTCCAGGATAATCTGCAAAGAGGTGAGGTAGATGGTCAGAATCTTCATCCAGAGTATATGAGGCAGTAGATAATAAAATGTGCGCTTCTCTCTGACAGGTTGGTGTTGTCCAGGGACCAGGGGAGGAGGACGGAATCCAGGAATCCAAGGTGAGAGTGCTGATGGTGAGTATATTTACAGTGCAGTCCTTAGGTGAGCATTTACAAGGTGCAGGCAGGCAGGTAGACAGACAGGCAGGTAGGTAGGTAGTCGGGCAGGCAGGCAGGCAGGCAGGCAGGTAGGTAGGTAGGTAGCAGGGTAGGAAGCCGGGCAGGTAGGCAGACAGGCCTGTCCACATAACTGAGGTTATGTTCCAGCGAAGACCTGTTCCAGCAGCTGCCTTAAGAAGCCCAGTGAGCTCATCAGGAGATTAGCTGCAGCTGCTGATAACGAGCTGCCAGAACCAACCAGGAGGAGAGAAGCTGAGATCCTACAAATTTGTGTTTGACAACAACAGTATTGTTACCTTTCTTGTGAACTGGTTTTTGTTTTGTCTTGTTTGACTGGATGCAGCAGTATAAACCTGCTGGAGTGCTGGCAATAGCACGCAGGTTCTTTTATAGGGTGGAGTTCCCCTGCCTCTACGAGAAATCAACCCGCCGGTCAGGGTTTTCTGGCCACAAATTGCCACACCTCAATTATCCAAATCCAAAACCCATAATTACTGTGCCACTCACTTTTTCACTTTCACTGAGGAAGGGATTCACACCTCAGGTGAGTCTTCAGGTAGATGTTTTTCCCTCCTCCAAAATCATTAATTACTTAATTATCATATCTTTTTTTGTTTAGTTTTACTGTCAAAATTGCAGGCTGGAGGTATGGTGCCTTGCAAAAGCATTCATATCCCTTAAGTCAGTTTTTCATATGTCAGGTTCAGCTATCTGGGCCTTTTTATCCAGGCTAAAGAATGTCACAGGTACATACTGCAAAATTCATTCTATTTGTAGTAAGTTTTAACTTACATTCAATAGCAGTAGACAGCAAGCTTACATTTTGCCCTGTTAGACCCAAAACTTCAATGCATTTTGTTTTTGTTTTGTTTAATGAAGACATGTAGGGGACACAGCTAACATGGGAGGAGATGTTCTGGTCAGATGAAACCACAACTCTCCTAATTGCATGTTGGTATGAGTGGCAGAAAGCTAACTCTGGACATCATCCTCAATAATACTGAGGGGATGTTTTTCTTCAGTAGGACAGGGAAAGTAGTCAGAGTTAATGGGAAGATGGATAGAGCTAAATACAGAACAATCCTGGAAGTCAACATGTTAAAGGGCAGCAAAAGACTTGAGACTGGGGAGAAGGTCCAGAAGAATAAGAACCCCTAACATAAAGCCAGAGCTAAAATGGATTGTTTTAGACTGAAACTTATTCAGCTGTTAGAATGGGCCAGTCAAAGGCAGACCTAAATCCTGTCGAGATTCTGGAGCAGGACTTGCTCCACATCTGACTGAACGTGAGCTGTTTTGCAAAGAAGAACGGATAAAAATCTCAGTCTTCTATTGATCCATCATCAATCTATCAATCTATCTATCAATCCATCATCAATCTATCTATCAATCCATCAATCTATCTATCTATCTATCTATCTATCTATCTATCTATCTATCTATCTATCTATCTATCTATCTATCTATCTATCTATCTATCTATCTATCTATCTATCTATCTATCTATCTATCTATCTATCTATCTATCTATATATGTCTGTCTGTCTGTCTGTCTGTCTGTCTGTCTGTCCGTCCGTCCGTCCGTCCGTCCGTCAACAGAAGTGGAGCAGCTCAGTGTGAAGGTATTGGAGAAGCCAGTGGCAGATGCTTTAAATCTACCCACTGCTGGCAGGACACAGAGCTTCCTAACACTGATCCTCTGGAATGTGAAGGAATTCAAGGACACACAGAAAATATAAAAACCAGAGCAAAGCCCATAGTCTCTCAGGGAACTCTGTCTGTAAAACATTACCATTAGTCTGATGGCAAATCACTATCTCCTCTTTCCCCATTTAATGCCTCAGCGTGACATGTCAGAGCTCCAGCATAGAGGCTGAACATTCTGTGTGTGTGTGCTCTATAAGGGAAAGGGGGTTTCCCCATAACAGCATGAACAGCAGTCAACTAGTCCGCTACATGTCGTTTGTTTTGGCTTGAGCTCAGCCTCGCTAGGAGAGCAGATTCTGCAGTAAAACACATGCATGAAGACCTGCAGTCCTCCTTGCACACTTTCTGAAGTCACACACACCTATACCACCCTCTGACTTGCATAGACACCATGAAGCAGTGGAAGAATCGACCCTCACAATTGCGATTCCACACCTTTTCTGATGTTGTCAGGCCCGTCAGACACGCTTGTCTGCGGATACGGGCCAAGCCAAGACGGTTACGCCGCATTGTGCTGAAGATAGGGGTAAAAGCTGCTCCCGCACATCCAGTCTCCGTTCCACCAAACAGGTTTTCTCATCCGTCACGTCACCCCTCTCAAAAAGCAGGCTTCCCCCCTGTCAGCTCTGATTCGCTCCTTTCAGGAGAGAGACAAAAACAAAAACAAAACTGAGCTCCAAAGAAAGAGGAGGGGGTGCATCATGATGGGGGATGACTTAAGTTTCACACAAACCAGTCGAGAACATAATTACCCACTCCTGGCTGTGGGACGAATACACTTTACTGGCTCTGCTAAAAATAGGACATCTGTTTGGCGTTATACATGACTCACACACATGCAGGCAGGAAAATCTAAATAAACACATCCAGACCATCTTCAGTTTGCTGACCACCTGATGTGTTTATGCAGATACAGACGTATAAGATGCATACGTCAATCTGCATGCAGACCATGCCAGTTGCCACCCACCTACACCCACAAACACAGAAAAAGAGACAGAGCTCAGTTGGTCCTATTCACTAATCCAAATAAAGTGTGATTGAATTACCAGATCTGGTAGGAACAGGAGGTTTTGGTTAGAGCCTTGGCACTTTGAGTCGGTACGTGAGAGAAAAACGATGCAAAACAGACCTTGACTCAGTCAGTGAGCTAAGCAGAGAGCAGTGTGTCACCACTCATACATCCCGTTTCATCAGGGTCCACCAGAACACAAAGTGTATCTATGGTTCAGGAGTTACAGATACTGAACCCAACACACACATGAGTGCATGTACACCAATCAAGCATGACATTATGACCACAAGCCTAAAAGAGCATTAGTCCCATCAAAGCATGGACTCCACGAGACCCCTGGAGGTGCTGTGGTTTCTGGCATCAATATGTTTGCAGCAGATCCTTTAAGTTCTGTAAGTTGTGAGGTTAGATCTCCATGGATTGTACTTGTTTGTCAACCAAAAATGTCTCCTCCTCAAACCACTCTTGAACCTTTTTGGCTTTGTGGCAGGGCACATTATCCTGCTGGAAGAGGCTACAGCCATGAGGGGATACCTTGTATATGTTTCTGCAACAATGCTTATGTAGGTGGTAGGTGGTAATTTACACCCATATGAATGGGTGAACCTAAGGTTACCCAGCAGAACACTGCCCAAAGCATAACATTGCATCCACCAGTTTGCATTCTGCCCGTAGTGCATCCTGGTGCAAAGTGTTTCCTAGGTAAGGGACACATACACAGACCCCATGTGATACAAAAGAAAACATAACTCATCAGACAAGGCCACCTTCTTTCTCATGCCTCTTGTTGGCTTTTTTATCGTGGTGGACAGAAATCTTCATGGGGGCCCTCACTGGTCTGCAGAGGCCAATATCTGTCAGACATGGTCCAAGGAAGGAACAGTGTTGAACCGGTGACAGGGTCACTGATGCGCAAAGGAGGAGAAGGCTGGCCTGTATAGTCCTATCAAACAGACGAGCTGCTGTTGCTGAAAATGCTTAAGACGTTAATTTTGGTTCTGATTGAATGGTCTCATAATACACAGTATATCACAGTTTCCTGTGCATGGAGCTGCATAGCAGCAGACCGGTCAGGGTGACCATGCTGACTTCAGTCCAACATCAAATCATCCACAGTCCTTGGTTCTCTTTTATACTCTTCAGCTCACTCCACAGGTTTTCTATGGGATATAGGTCTGGGTTTGCACAAAGAAAGTAGATTTTGTGTCTGGTGGAACCATTTCTGCGATGATGTGGCAAAGTTTTGGATCATTATCCTGTAAAAAAAACAGTGATGACCCATTTACAGTACTGGACAGTGGACTTTTAGTTTACAGTTTATGATTTCATCCACTCCAGCAAGGCTCCCAAGGCCTTTGGAAGAGGAACAGGCCCACGGTATGCAGATTCTCCACCATACTTAACAATGTCAATGAGTTGCTAGTCCATGTGTCTATAATTTGCATCACACTAGACTCTGCCGAAAAAGCTCTGCCTTACTGTCATCTGACCAAAGCATGACTGCACTTACAATCTCAGAGTTTAGGAAACTTCACACATTTATATTTGCAATTTTAAAGCCTTGTAGGCTTTTTCCAATGCAGCCCATGTCTCCTAAACAACCCATTGGCATGTACTTAGCATCTGATGGTTGTTATGGAGGCCTGGTGACCCCAGTATGCCACTCTTTGCTGCAGTTCTCTAACAGCAACCTTTGCAAAAATTTTGTTTTACCTTCCTTACCATCCTTGTCACTGTGTGTGAGAACAAGATGAACATGGGTCTTTATCCAGCCTCGCTTCTCACTTATCCAGTGGTCTTAAACCTTTTAATATAGGTGTAAGCAAGTTTACGTGAGGCCATTTCCTGATCTATGAACATCTTTATCAATGGTGCCAATGACTGTGGATGTGCTGTGCTAACTGTAGATTTACTTACCTGTGAATACACTGAAACATCTCTGTGGATCTGAGTCCTGGTGTCGGACAGTTTGTACGTTACGTCCCAAATGAATTCAGGGAGAACTTCTCTTACAAATGATGTAACTGATTCCTGAAGGTCACAACCCCAGTTAGAACCTCTGAAGACTAAAGTCTTATAAGGCTGAGTAGAAAAGTCAAATGTAGCACAGCTTTTGATGGCTTTTCTTTAAAGTGAGTGAAGGAAATCACTGAGTAATGTTGGAGAAAAGGGTGTAGTTGTAACAGGATTGCCTGGACATAACGCTACAGGTTTTTGTGTGTCTCTCACACGTTCATGTTCAACCCGACCTTTCCTTCACACATTTAATCCCATATTATATGTTTAAAGTTTTCCATAATGTGTCCTTTCTGAAAGTCTGCAAGCCTGCATAATTATGATCATGCATCACTGATCATTTCTTTCTGTTAATGACCTCTCTCTCTCTCTCTCTGTGTGTGTGTGTGTGTTAGAGGGTTTACTGGTAGTAGGTGTGGCTGCCCCCACCTCTCCTCCGGGTCACCTGTGTTACAGGGCCACATTCCCTCATGTTCCCTCGTTTGGAGCCCATTAGAGAGGAAATGGGGCCGCCAGTTATCCGACCTCCCTCCCCCATCTTCCCCTTTGTCTCACCCCCATCCTCAGTCTCCCATCATCACCCCACATCTCCACATCTACCCCAGTTCTCTCGTTGTTTTCACAATGTTAACAATCAAGCTGTGGCCCTGAGTGTTCCGGGGGCCTAATTGGGCCGGCTGCTGGCGTTGATTGTGATGGATGGAAGTAGCGGGGGAAGAGGGGGGCGGTTCAGGCTGGAGCCGGGGGCCTGCTGTGGATGCTCCTTTCATCTCTCTACTTCAGCCTTTTCCACAAGAAGTAGATAAAGAAGATGAAGCAGTGCTTATTAGTTGGTGCTGAGCATCACACTGCAGGCCTGAGTGCTACACTTACTTTATCCTCATTTTACTAGAGATATTGAAGGAAACCAGTGCAGTCTGGTGCAACATGTTGCAACAACGTTACTTTGTTTTTTATTTGGCTGATTTGCATGTGGTTGTAAAGTACCGGTGAGGCAAAGCATGTAATATTTTCCTCATTTGTTTTATTTTTAAGCAGATGCATGAGTTTTTCATAATATATTTCAGTCACCTATAAAGATGTTGCGAAAAGCCTTAAACTTTATTGTAAATCCTCACATGAGCAAAATCATTTAGAGGCACAGTTATTGTAATACTGAATAATTTTTCTATCAAAGGTTTCTTTTTTTCTGGCATGATGCAGAGGCCCGTTTCTCCTGGCAACTTGTCAATAAAAGAGAGAACATGTTGAAAGATGAGAGAACACGTTAGGCAAGTAGGGCAGATGTTCGTTAATCCTTATAAACACCTTATAAACATACCTTGCTACCTGGTTTTCCTGCAAACATAAAGACTGAGCAGGATGGCAAATGGAGGAGATAAAACTCTGAGGCAAAGTTAAACAAACTGCAGTGGAGAGCAACATTAAACACATCTGCATGCTAGCTAAACTAAACTAAACCTTTTCTGCCCTACCATTACAAACGTGAACATATGGAGTTGCTAAATTAGACTGTGACTACTTTGTTTCAGAGAATGGTTATTTGGTATGGTTATCAGGTATATGACAGGTCCCAGGACCCTGTATGATCTAGAAATGGGGTGTCCAGAGTGTGGTCTAGGGGCATTTGCAGCCCTTCGAATAATTTTGTGTGGCCCCCGACCGCAGTTCAAGAATGACACAAGTTTTGGCCGTTCAGCAGATGGAGCTGATGCAGATGGACACTTTTGCACTTTTGTAGAATGAGATTTTATGTCTTCTTAAATGGAGATTATTACGTACAACACAAAGTATTTTCCTTTTGTTTGCCATGTTTTCCTACTTTAATTTTAATATTATAGTAAGTAGGCCACTAACATTCAACACCTTTTTTAAACTTTGTACAGCAAAGGTTTTTTTAACAAAAGTTCAAGTTTTTTGTTGCTGATTGACTAACAACAATTTTTAGACCAAAAAAATATAAACCGTTTGACACAAAAAATTAGGAAACGGAACACTTTTCTTCTGTTAGGGCAAATGTATGAGACCCTTTTTTGGATGTACAAGGGTTTGTTCTGCTCTACTTTGTTTCATTAAAGTATTGCATGTTTGATTTATTGCTGAGCAGCTAAAAAGGAAACAATTCACATTAACATGCAGTGCAACACGTTTACTGATCAAAAGAGACTGCAGGGAGGAATGGTCAGACCTCTCTCTGAATGAGCCAAACTTTTTAAGGAGAAGTCTAAGTTCTGTGCTGTTGGAAAAAGTGGATGTATGTAAAGCATTGACAGCACTGACAGAGTTTTATTCTGTGACGCCTTGGGCCTGCTGAGACCTGCAAATAAATGTGCCACTGGTGCAATTTAAAAATGTATCCCCCTCTGAAAACCAGATACAAGTTTAAAGGTTGCTTTTATTCAGTATGAGGTTACGCAACAGCAATAAAAGATCAATTTATTTTACATTTTATAGATCAATTAAACAGACTCATGTTCTTAAGCCTTTATATCTGTTAATTATGACAATTTTCCACTTACAGTTAATGAAAACATGACATTTAAGTTTAGAATATGACATCAGACCAATAAAAAAGACACAAATATGAGCTTAATGAAAAGTATGTTTAATACCTGCCTCATCCGAACACATATTCCAATTTACTGTGATGTACCTGTATACATCCCATCCATATTTGATCTGTTTTTTATGCTGTGCTGCTAATTCTTTAAGCCTTTCTTCATCTTTACTTTACATGCACGATCACAGACGCATCATTCTGGCATGGGTTTCATGAAGCTGATAAGGATTATTGTTTAAGACACTGCTGAAAAGACACCACAGATGAAACCAGTCTGACCTATTTTCTCTGTATATCTGTCTTCTTTCACACTTTTTGTTTATGCTGTCGAGTTAGCCAGTTGGGGTTAGACAATAACACTTCTGAAATGAGACCAGCATTACCTGTGTTTGTGGAGCACTTAGGGCCATTGGCAGCTTGCAGACCATTTGCTTATCTTTGGTGTGAGTTATGTGTGTCTGTGGTGAACCCCAGTCGCGGCTGGAGTCATCAATCACTACAACCCTGGGGCTGATTGACTCACCATGGTCTAAAGGGGTGAGGGTCCTCGCATTGAGAGAAAGAAAAGCTCAGATGAAAATGTACATGTTTGGTTTATATCAGTGTTCATTTTTGTGTCTCAGTACCTTGGTTATAGAGGTAACACCAAGCAGTCTCTCATTTGCTTAGTCAAAGTTGTGGTTAAACTCACAGCTTTGTGAGGATAAAGCTATGGTTTGCATACATGTGAATGCAGACAACGGCAATGTTGTGCAGTGTGATTACAAGGTGACACGTAAACAAAGTAGACCAAAAATACATCTGGGCCTTTTTTTGATGAAAATTTCCACAGACTTTTTGAAGATCTATAGTTACTATATGGCTAGAAATAATTTTCATTTCAGCAAGTGAGATACAGCAGCCCATCCCACTTAAAAAAATTCAAACAAATTGCATTGTTGATTAAAAAAAGTATACAAGCTAGACATTTACATTTTAAGCAAATATTCAGACATGTTGTACCCATTAGAAAGTGACAAAAGGTCTATATAGAAACATGCACATAGAGGTGCAATATGTAAAAGCAAAACTTACAAATGACTTTGCATGAAAAAAACACACGTTGCTCTCAGGCAGGGAATCAAAATAATTAAATAGCTACATCTTTCAAAAATAATCATGTATTATTAACTGGAAACTGTTGGCAGAAAAACGTACAGTCTATTATTCGAGAACCAACCAATTCAAGAAGCAACAATTACTCCCTTCAGTTGTTGTCTGTCGCTTCCATCATTCTGGAGTTGAGGTTTGGAGATATTTGTCTCTGCAGTCCTTTTAAAGTCTCACCACATTTTTTTTTACTGTTTAGCCATTCTGTTGTAGATCTGCTGCTGTTTTTGGGAAAATTGTCCAGTTGATGACCCAGTTTGGATCAAGCTTCAGTTATCAGACAGATGACCTCACATGTTACTCCAGAATACTTTGTTATAAGGAGGAGTATATAGTTGACTCAGTGACTGCAATGTGCTCAGGTCCCGTGGCTGCAAGTAACCACAGAGCCTGGTTTAAACATGGTTCTTTGCATTATGGATCAACATTTCTTCTTTGGTCTCCTCTGCTTAAATGATATTGTAGCAGATGTCTTGTGATATAACTGATGCAGCTTTGCAAACCTAACTCATGTCACATTCTTTTTATTGAGAAGAAACGTTTTCCCTTTAACCCTTCCAAATCAGGTTTATTTGTTCAGTCTTCTTGTCCTGTCACGGACTTTAACATTTAACATGTGAACTGAAGCCTGCAGAGTCTGAGATGAAGCTCTTGGAGCTTTGTCATTTCTCTAAACACTGACATTGGACTGAATCTGCTGGAACCTCAACTCATGAAGACTCTCTTAAATGTTTTCCACTGAAAAATATTTCCCACTGCAGGTTGTTTGGAAATTACCTCATAACTGTTGACAGATTGATGGGTAGCATCGGTTACTTCTCTAAAGCCATTTCTGTTGTCTTTCTGACTTGGCATTGTGTTATCAAAAACCTGTACTTGTTGGTGATCAAGTATTCTTGATCAAGTATTCTAGTGTAGTAGGATACATTTTTGAAATAGTTAAACCTGAAAGAAAAACTTCAACAGCACAGTTTAGAATTATACTGAAACCTACAACAGGCTGCCATTTGGTGCATCTGTTTCACTGGAGTTTTGCATGAAAACATTTAACAGCGGGTATCTGGAGGCCTCTTAACCTTTGCTTCCTTCCACAGGCCTGTGGAACTCCTCAGCTCTTAGTTGTTCCATATCCCAGTCATATAAACTCCCATCACACTGGGATCTCTAGGAAAATAAACAGCCGAGCAGGGAAGCAGCCACGCTGACGTCAAGGAAGAGGACGAAAATCTGATCAAAAACACATCATAGCGGAGAGAAGGGCATGCTACGGTGGAAAGAGGGGATTATTTTAGTGGAAACCCAAGGTTAAAGATAATAGATTGTCATGCTGTAGATCAGATTAGGAATTCTTAGGTTAGGGTTTCTCCAAGGTGTTATTGTATGTTTGAACGTAGCCCTGTTGACGTCAGGGAGAGGATCTAATCAATGTTAGCTCAAGTGGATAAAGATCTGGAATAGGAGATGACATTTAACCATGTCTGGATATTATATCAGGAAAGGCAGGTAAAGGGTTAAATTTGGACGGAGATTGAAGGAAAAAGCATTTGTGCAGTAAATTAAGATGAAACCAATCAGGAGATTCCCTGTGGTGTAGTGTGTGAGATAATGTGAGTGTGGTTTTACCCAGATGTTTGACTGTTCAACACTCAGTCTGTGGTTTTGACAGGGGAGGGTGTAACGTGCAGGTTAGATTGACAGATTGGTCGCTTGTCAGGAGGCCAGTGGTTATCTCGTTGACCTGCTAACAGCAGCAGACTCCCTGAAACAGTCCACAGCTCATGTGTTTTCCCCACTCAATCTGTTAGAATTGCTTCACATGCAACAAAGAGACAAAATACCACTGCTGCTCCTCAATATCCTGTTTACCCTTCCTCAGTCTGAGGTTTGACCATCAGTCAGGGCTACCTTTCCAGCACTCTAGAATGGGCTTTGTCAGGAAGGTTGACACTGTTTGGAGCAAACTCTCCTGCTCCTTTTCTTAAAGACTGGGAAGTTGTTTTCACTCACATTTTTATTTCTGATCCTAATAAGTTGATTGTTTGAAATCTTCCAGCGACCAATATCCACTTTATCCACTATTTTGCCAAAAGTATTTGCTCACCCAACCAAATAACAGAAATCAGATGCTCTAATCACTTCCATGGTCACAGGTGTATACATGGTGCGCAGAGGTCATTGACTTTCTGCAATTTATCGCTACAGACCTCCAGACTTCATGTGGCCTTCAAACTAGCTCAAGAACAGTGCGTGGAGAGCTTCATGGAATGGGTTCCCATGGCCGAACAGCTGCATCCAAACCATACATCACCAGGTGCAATGCAAAGCGTCGGATGCACGCCACCACTGGACTCTAGAGCAATGGAGGCGCGTTCTCTGGAGTGACAAATCGTACATTTGCCAGGAGAACAGTACTTGTCTGACTGTATCATGGCAAGAGTTAAGCTTGGTGGAGGTTGGTCTATGCTGTGGTGTTGTTTTTTTTTAAGAGCTGGGCTTGGCCCCTTAGTTTCATTGACAGGAACTCTGAATGCTTTAGCATACCAAAAGATTTAGGACAATTCCATGATCTCAACTTTGTGGGAACCGTTTTGAGATGGACCCGTCCTCTTCCAGCATGACTGTGCACCAGTGCACAAAGCAAGGTCCATAAAGACATGGGTTAGAAAAGTTTGGTGTGGATGAGCTTGACTGGCCTGCACAGAGTCCTGAGAACACCGTTTGGATGAATTTGAGCGAAGACAGAGAGCAAGGCCTTCCTGTCCAACATCAGTCTATTACCTCACAAATGTGCTTCTGAAAGAATGGTCAAAAATTGCCACGAACACACTCCTAAACCTTGTGGACAGCCTTACCAGAAGAGTTGAAGCTGTTCCAGCTGGATGGACTAACGTCAAACTGAACCCTATGGATTAAGAATGGGATGTCACTTAAGTTTATATGCGAGTGAAGGCAGGTGAACAAATACTTTTGGCAGTTTAGTGTATGTGGATAAAACCACTTCAGAGTTAGAATAATATAATATTTGGCTAATTTAATTCAGACTGGACAAAACAGAAATGTTTAGTAACATGTCAAGGTATTGCTATAATGATACCTTGTAGTGAAAAGACTAAACCAAGCAGCACCAACCTGTTGTTGTAAATTTGTAAAGATACTCATTAAATTTATACAGTTTGATACTAAGTAGATCTTTTATGTAGGAATTATAAAGGTTTTATGCTTTATGACTTCCTTCCACTCTCACACATTCAATTCAGTTCAATACAGTTTATTTATATAACACCAGTTCACAACACATGTCATCTCAAGGCACTTTACAAAGTCAATTCAATCGAATCATACAGATTTCAAGTCAGGTAGATACAGTACATTCCAATTGATCCTAGTTATGAAACAGTTAAGTCAAGTTCAGTTCATTATTCAAACTGGTTAAAAAATTGTTTTATCTAAAGAAACTGAGCAGATTGCATCAAGTCAGTGACTTGCAGCATTCACTCCTCCTGGATGAGCATGTAGCGACAGTGCGCAGTCGTTTACATTGACATTGCAGCAATCCCTCAGGTAGTTTAACTCCCATTTGCAGCGTCCTTTGTAGCTAAAACTCTAGTTTGTTCAGAAATACTGATTTAGTTTAAAACTGGATTCCTACTTGATCTTAAATCATCTGCTTAAGAGACAATGGGCAAATATTATGGTTTGTGGCGTTAAACTGTCTCCTTGTCCTAATATTGTTCTTTTGAGGCTCTTATTCTAAAACCTGTGTGGAAACCTGATAATGATATCATGTGTACCTTATTTTTTTAACCCTAACTTTAGAAACTAAAGCTCATTTGCTAACGTATAGATTATGCCAAGTTGCATCTGAACATTTTGTTCTTATCTGGTGACTCAAGGTTTGGATTTTCAGCACAGCAGAGATAAGCACTAAATTGACGAAGTAGTTTGACTTCCCAAGTACATATATTTTATTTTACATCTCTAAATTTTGGAAGAATCAGTGTCACTGGGATTCCAGTCAAAAGAGCTGTAATTCTAGTGGCAGTCGGGTAGAAGGTAAAAGGGACGACACTTCAGAGTAAAATGAAATTGATAAATACCATTTGTGATTTCTTTCATTAACCCTGTCAGGCCTTTCAATCTCATTAGTCTTTATAAATTGTGTTTGAGTCAGCTGGTAAAACTCCTGTTTGAAGCATAGTTTTAAACTGCAATACCAAATTTATCAGAGGCTGGAAAAGCTGGCTAGCTTATTTGAAAAACAAAAACAGTTTAAAACAGCTTTTATACAGTTAGAATGATAATATTAAGACATCTGCCGGCAGGGACCAACATTGCAGTTTCTGTGGTTAAACTATAATGTTGGTCCCTCCCAGCTATCTGTCACATCAGTAAAGTTCGGGGAGAAAGTTTCCTAACAGAGGCTGTTATAAAACTGGCTCTTGTACCAACGTAGGTGGAAAATCTCTAATAAAGTAACAGAATTGGCTCCTGCCTATATTATACAACAAAACATCTGTCTTCGAAGAGACTGACAACCCAAAAGTCAAACTTGCTAACTGAAGTCACCCCCCCTAAAACAAATCTTCAAACATCAAACAACACCCTATATTGACTAAGCTCACTCCCTTTACCCTGTGCTTTACCCCTTGACCCGGTCCAAACCTCCCCAATAGCAAACACTTCGAGGCCTCACCCTTGACCTCAGACTCACACCAGGACTCTTCAGAACAAGAGCAGATGTTTCCAGCGAAGGATTGCTTCTCTGCAGCTCCTCTGGTTCTTCTATATTCTGAACCAAACAGTGCAAGGCAAGCAGATCTGCAATAATAATAATAAAGACATGTTACCTCCTAATTTTACAGAAATATTATAGTCGTGAAAGCAGTTGTTATGTTCTGTTTGGTAAAAATGCTTCACACCACCTACCATGTTTTCTTTTGTTTACATGTGAGAAAACACTCCATACGCTTCTCTTTTATAAAACAAAAGCCTTGAGGTGATGTCTTTTCAAGATGTACGACATCATAGGAACCATATGTGCCTGGAAGTGGCGAATGTCATGGCCTGTCCTCTCAATTTACCTCACACATTCTTCTCTTCAACATAATCCCTTAATGTTCAAACCAGTGTCACAGAAAAATCATGAAAAAAGTTACAAAAAAGAAAGAGTCTTGAATGTCCCGATTACCCCAAAATGGATGTCTTTCTGGCTTTGATCATTTTGTAATATAAGGTAAAAAGAAAGTACACTCAATTTCATATTTTGTGCAATAAGTTGCTTTGGATAAAAGCGTCTGCCAAATGCATAAACATAAACGGAACTCATTTTATAGAAACTTTATTGAATTTCAATTTGAAATCTCTGTTTAGCAATAGAAGTTTCCATAAAATCATCTACATACCTCAGACTATAAAATATGTTTAATTACTATTTTATTATTGTGCCCACTGTTGCTAATTTGAATCACACCAATATATACATCTGTTTTATGTAAAATATTAAATTGAGCAATTTTTGCTTAAATTAATATCTTCTTTATACCAAAACACATATAATTTAGACAGTAAAGGGTTTTAAATGTCACAGCTATGATGTTAATAATATTAATTTTCTCTCATGTAACACTGTGCAGACACTCCGTCTGCAGTGATGAAGACACATTCAAAGTTTAATATATTTTGTCAGTCATATCAGAAAGTTAAACTCACATATTTTAGATTTATTACACATAGAAGGAAGTATTTCAAACCTTTATTTCTTGCAATGTTGACAATAATGGCTTAAAGGTAAAACTCAAAATGCAGTGTCCCAATATTGTGAAAAAGTCAAATATTGGAAACTCAGGATGTCACACCCTAATCAGCTAATTAACTTCAAACACCTGCAAAGGTTTCGTGAGCCTCTAAATAGTTTCTCAGTCTGGCTACACAATCATGGGGGGAGACTGATGATCCTTGAGAGGAGTGTCAAAGAAAATCAAATGACGAATTTGAAGGAGATTCACAAGGACTGGGTTGACACTGGAGTTGGCGCATCAAGAGTCACTATGCACAGGCAAATCCTAACCTGAACCAGAGACAACATCAGAAACATCTTACCTGGACTATGGATAAAAGGAGCTGGAACTGTTGCTCAGAGGTTCAAAGTCCTCTTTTCAGATGAAAGTAAAGCATTTCATCTCATTTAGGAATCAAGGTTCCAGAGTCTGGAGGAAGAGTGCAGAAGCACAGACTCCACGTTGCTTGAAGTCCAGTGTGATGATTCAACAGTCAGTGATGATTTGGGGTCCCATGTCATCCGCTGGTGTTGGTTGCCTGTGTTTTCTGAAGTCCACGGTCAACACAACCATCTACCAGGAAACTCTAGAGCACTTCATGCTTCCTTCTGCTGACAGCCTTTATAGATATGCTGACCTCATTTTCCAGCCAGACTTGGTACCTGCCCACACTGCCAAAGGCACCACAAGCTGGTTCAGTGGCCCTGGTGTTCCTGTTCTTGTTTGGCCAGCAAACTGCCCTGACCTGAACCCCATAGAGAATCTATGAAGGATTGTCAAGCGGAAGATACACCAGAGACACCAGACCCAACAATGCAGGTGGCCTGAAGGCCGATATCAAAGATGATCTCCTCCATGTCATGCCACATTGATGCAGTAAGTCATGCAAAATGAGCCCCAACCAAGTATTGAGTGCATAAAACAAAACATACATTTCAGAAGCCTGACATTTCTGTTTAAAATATCCTTCTTTTATTGATCTTATGTAATATTTGAATTTTCTGAGACAATTAATTTGGGGTTTTTATTATCTGTAAACCAAAATCATCAAAATTACAAGAAAATATGCCAGAAATATTTCGCTATAACAGTGTGACAGCAGCTAAGGCTAATTTCCTTGAGATCAGCTTAATAAAAACGGCAGCAGCTGAACTTACACTGCTCATCATCCTCAAGACACCCAAGACGAATCTACTCTGTCATTGGCTCTCACAGAAAACCATTTTTCAGCAGCAGCTACTCAACCACTCTCTAATTTGCCATACTTAAAGGTTACTAATCTTGGTAAAGATTACTCTCAGTGACACACAAACAATAGCTCTGCAACCACTCGGCACTGTCCTGTTTAGCACTGCTGAATCTCACAGACAGCATGTGTGTGTGTTTGGCTCTGTAGTGCAACAACAACAACCACAAAGAATGATTACATGAGAACAATGTCATGAAGAGGAATGGAAACATTTCAATGTACCTAACAATGAGCAGACTGTGAGTTTGTCAGAACATGTGTCAGTAAGTGCTGTTTGTGACTTCAGTCACTCAATAGTTTGGTTAAGTTTACTTATGAAGGCCTGTGATCACACAACCTTAAAAACTGTGATTAGGAGGAAATCTCCAAGCGCAAAAACACACTGAATCACACACAGCAGACACCAAATCCTGGCCGACACTCACGCTGATCTGCATGAGTTACTAAGCCAGCCGTTGCTATGCTTACATGCACATGCTTGCACAAACAGAAACAAAACACAGCACACGCTGAAATCACACACTTGTTTTTACACTCGCACCGTGAAATGACATGTCTCTAGTTGCTCTCTAATTTCCCGAGGACGAGCTTGTGAGGTAAGTACCGATGAAGGATGGCTCATCCCACCACAGGGATCCTCATCCCAACAAGCTCATTCTTGACCGGTTGCGTCACAGACACCAGGTTAGCGGAGTTGAACCTAAAATGGGAATGTGAGGCTCATTCCCAAAAAATGCTATAATTTACGCTGGAATGTCTTCATTACACTGGACTGTTTAGATGCTTTATACAAACAGCATACAGCTGTTTTTATGACGCCAAGTTTAAATCGCCACCAAGAAAAATATCTAAAGAGAATCACAGCAAGTACTCTGTACTCCCAAAGTACTGAGGCAACCAGGTCAAAATAAAGGATGAAATAATTGACTGTTTGCAGTCAGGGTGCAGGATGTAGGATAATGCTGGATGTAGATGAACCACATTAGGCAAAACTGAAAACCCTCATTAATAGAAAAAAGATTTAGGACTAGTTAAAGTATTCCTATCTCTTAAACTTTTCTACATTTTGTCGAATTACAACTACAAATTTCAATGTAATTTATTAATATGTGTGAAAGACCAAATCAAGGTAGCATATACTGCTGAAGTGGAAGGATAGGGATTCATGAGGGCTGCACTGTGATAGCTTTGTTGTCTTGCAGCAAGAAGGTCCTAGGTTTAAGTCTCTGCCTGGGGTCTTTTTGCATGGAGTTTGCATGTTCAAAAATCAAATGGTTAAAAGCAGTGTGCAATTTCGTGAGGAAAACAAGATTTAGTATTTACATTTTTCAAACCCTACAATCCTAACTCTCCCTGCAAGGGTCTGTTGGGCAACAAAATGGCCAACCTTCTGTTCCCATGGACTTTAACTACAGGCTGTGGCAGAAAATGACCACCTTGAGATGGCCTCGACCGCCCTGGATGGCGACAAGCGCCCCGGAGACCTGTGATTGGCGGGCTGGTGACGGATAAGTGTTATGATTGGTGAGGGCCGTCAGTTGGGCTGTAATTTGCAAAGTGGAAATGTAGGTGACTGTTTGTTTGAGCTATGTTAGGCCAGGGTAGACATGCTAAATATACACAGGGATCTTAGAGTTTACAGTTTTATCTCTTCCTTGTTTTACCTCCTGTCTTGGTGAAACCATGACATTAATTATAGGATTGTTTTTCAACCTTCAAGCCTGATCCAAAAATAATAGTCAGAAAATTAAATGTTATGAAAACTGAACTATTTGTTAGATGCTTTTAACAAACAATTTCTCTCATTATTGATATTGTAGCTGACAATTTACAATAAACACAGATGTCAAATTTGAATCGTATTCTATAATTTCCAGTATATTTAAGTCTAATTTAAGTTTTAAATAAACTACATTTTTGATTTTGGTATTTGAAATACAAATTATTACACTGACCCAAAAATTAGACCTGTATACTTAAAGTATTACTATCACTGCAGTTTTTCTATAAAAGGATTTATTGATTTATTGATATTTATTGATATTATTTCATGTAAGACTCTATTAAAAACACAATTTAAAAAAAAATAGTCTGTTTTTTTTTTTACAATTAACTTCCTGTAATAATCCAAAGAAATAACTTTGTGCTCTACAACAACTTCTTAGTCTGTGACATATTTGACTTTTTACTAAAACTGGCTACTGACATTTCTATTACTCAGATCCACCAATAGAAAGCACAAGATTTGATAAAATTGTTTTTTAGTGGAGTACCAACTTTGCTAAAGCAGTTGAGGTCTCAAAAATATAGGCTACACATCAACTTGATAAATTTGGCCTTTTTTGGTTAATTTTTCTGTATGTCATTCATTCTTTAAACTGAAATTGTCCTCCAGCATGGGCTGCTGCTAGTGTGTTTAGATAGATCTTTAAATTCCAAGATTCAACCCATAATTGTGTCTTTGTAGGCTAAGGTCATCTGCTGTGGATTCAGGGGAAAAAAACATTTTTCCAAGTGTCATCTCCTGGATGCACAATATCACAGTGCATGTTTGACTTGCAGAAGTGGACTGATAAAAGTGGGCTTTTTTGTCTGAGAGGAAACAACGATTAGAAAAGAGGAAGTGTCTCCTCATTTCCATTGGCAGCCTGATGATAGGTGTCCAGCTGCAGCGCTAAAAGATATGCAGCCCTACACACAGACATGCACATGCTCATACACAGATTCCCACACCTGTTTTTCTCTTGCATTCAGCAGCTTTGATGCTTGGGAGACTGGAGGAGATCATGGTGTCACGGGAGTGTTTGGGTCCTAGCTATACATGGCCCACGGGACCCATGGGTGTCAATGGCGCTTTGATCCTCGTTACGCCTGTACAAGGAGAAAACTATTCCCTCGAGTGAGTATCCTATCCCTGGCTCCTCACACAGTGTGAGGAGCCCCCCCCCCACCTTACCCTTTACCTCTGCCCCAGAACAAGTGCTGATCCTCAGGGATGGAGGAACCAAACACCAGGCCTCTCAGAGTGGAACTGTGCCGATACAAACCAACTAGACTCATAAGTACAGTGACAGACATGTAATTATAAAGCTCCATAGGCCTTTGTTTTAAACTTACAATCAATATTGATAAGACTTTTTGGTGAACGCATTTTATGTCTTCTTATACGTTTAACTTTTAATGGGCCATTGCAACACTTAGAGTTTGGGATCATTGTGTTTTTTTTATGACTCAGTTAGGACCTAGCTTTAGCGGTCTAACATATGGCCTCACATTGAACACTAAAATATTTTGATGTGTAGCGGACTTCATGGTAAAATGAATAACTGCAGGGTGCCCAGGCCGTGTGGCTGCAAAACAAGCCCAAATCATCAATTATCCACCACTTGCTGGATAATTGTTATGAGGTATTGAGGATACGTTGTTTTTTTCATCGCCTTGAGATGGTGTGTTGGGAATTGGCACTGTATAAAAAAAATTAAATGAATTTAATTTAAATATGGATCATGTAGACCATTCAGGTCACTGGAGATCTGTGCACTTATTGCTCCTAGGGTGATAAGTAAACAAGGTGAGGCAGGATTTTATTTTTAAGCTGATGAGCTCTGGAACAAACCCCTTGAAAACCTGAAATGTGCAAAAACTCTTGGCTCCTTTAATTAAAAACTTTGTAGTTTGCTGCATCTTTTAATTAAAGCGTATCACTAATGAACTACTTGTGTGATTGAAGTGAAAGATTCAAGATTAAATTAGCAATTCATTTTTCTGTCTTTTTATTCAATGCTTAAGTATAAAGGTTTGTTAATATTTAAATGTTTTTCATTTGATTTTGTGTAAAGTACATTGGACTACTTTGTGTATGAATTATACTATATAAATACACTTGCCTTGCTATGCCTTGTTTTGTCATACAATTAAACATTTGATATGCAAACTGATGACTTTATTGTCTGATAATAGAGCTCCTGGGGTTTTTCTTATTTTCCTGAGCGTTGCATTATTTGACCCTTTTGGGAATCTGCTAAGATGTCCGTTTCTGGGAACATTGGTAGCTGTCCTAAAAGTGCTTTTTTCCTCTTTCATAATCAGTTGTCTGGAAATCGCCTCATAACCCTTCCCAGATTGATGGGAAGCAACAATTGAAATAAAATTGATATTCAGGGTACATCACTAAAACACAGTTAACCCCATTTAACTAAGCCTATCTTATGGCTTGTGTTTCTTCTACATCAATAACCCTAACATCAAGGCCCATGTTCTAAGTAAAGACATGCGTATGCACCTATGCACACGCACATACACTGTCAAGTAAAGGTAATTCAGTAACATTAGCATGTCTGAGCATAATCAGATTTATGACTTGTGTGGTTCAAAAAGAGTTGAAATGTGTTGAGGTTGAAACTAAAGACGCCTGACAGAGAAACTGCAGCGGATAAAAGAGTGACACAAAGGGGCAAAAGAGATGTAAGGTGAAACTAAGATTTCAAAAAGGAGTCTGTATATGTGGGTTTGTGGTTTTTACAACAGTCAAGGCCAATATGTTTCAGATAACAAATAGAGACATAGGGGGGGCATGAGTACAAGAAGGGAAACCGATACAAAGATGGAGAGGAAACAGAAAGAGAAACAGTCCAGCATGAAGAGGACAGCAGAGCAAACAGTGCATCCATTGTCTGTTTGGCCTGGTTAACATTTTAATTAAGGACCCACATCCAGAGTCCAGCCTCCCTCTGCACAATTACTCACTCAATGATTAACGCTCCTCAAATACTCCAGGACAATACTGCAGCTAACTGGAAACTCATTGACATGAACACATATGGAGATTTGGTGGGGGAAAAAGGGACATTTATTCAGACAAACCTGCAAACACACACAGGGGTCCATTTGCATGGAAAATGTCAATCGTCTCAGATTTTTCTTCAGTTGATGATGAAAAAATATGCTAAGCAAACAAACTGAAAGCAGCAGTTTGTAAGAATCTGGCAGACGGCAACTGTATGAACTGATTAGGAGTAAACTGGGTTTCCATCTGTATAAAAAACAAGGGAAGGTTATGATGGCTGCAGGGTGGCACAGCTGTTACCTTGCTGCAAGACTTGGGTTAGAACCCCAGATGAGGGTATGTCTTTCACTCTTCAAAATGCACATATGCATGTTAGGTTAATGGATCACTCCAGATTGCCCCAAGGTGTTTTTGTGTGCAACGTCACCTGTCCTGTGTATCTCCATGAATACCTTAGGATAGAATGATGACCTGTCTAGGATGTACCCGCTCTCGCTCACTGGCTGATATGCACCAACAATTAAGCGTAAATAAGCTTAAAAAAGTGATTCTGTAAGTGAGAGATAGATGCTGGTTAAAAATAACAGTTGGCAGTTCATTGGTGGCTGAACCGCAAATTTGAACAGTCCAAATGGGGAACAACTTGTTTATAAAGATGAGACAATGTAAAGCTTTGCTTTAATTGCTAAAAGAGTATTCCAATGCTGGGACCACAACCTGCTTGTTAATAAAGGATCAGCATCCTGTTTCAGCTTTGTAAAGATGAAAGTGGCCCACGTGGTTTTAAAACAATAAAAAGTTATCAAATTCGTCCTTTACCACATATCCAACAACAAGTTCTGTGAGCAACACTTTAAGCAGAGATTCCCACACCTGTTTCTCCAGCTACCTTATCCAGCCTGATCCAGGAGAACCCCAAGACATTCCGAGGACAACCATGAGATATAATCACCCCAGCAAGTCCTAGGCCTTCTCCAAGGCATCATATCAGTGAGACATATCCAAAACACTTCCCTATGAAGCCATCCGGCAGGCATCCTTAGCAGACACCCAAACCACCTTCAGCTTTTCTGTTTCCAGAAAGGAAGTGACTTCATTCTCTGAGCTTTAGCATGATAGGTGAGCTCCATATCCTCTCCCAAAGGAGGCAATACTCCATGAAAGAGTAAGTTTAGTTTAGCTGCTTGCTTTTATAATATCATTCCTTCAGTCATTACCCACAACTCCTGACCAGAGGTGACAGCCGGACTGCAGAGATACTGTTAGGTTAAAACGTTTTCCTTGCTCCGCTCTCTGCAGCATGACAGATTGCTACAATGTCCACATCACTGTTGCTCTAATCAACCTATCGAACCCTTTTTTCATTCTTCCTCCACTCATGAAGAAAAACCAGAAAAACCTAAACTTCTGCAAAACTGTGCCTTTAGTTTTAATTTTGTTTATTCCAACTGTTACTCATCACGGTTACCACTGCAATCGTCTCCATATCTTACTAGAATTCAAAACTGTGTTGTTTTAAAGCAAAAACAACTAAATAGAGAGGGGACTAAAGCAGAGGTGGAAAGATCTTCTCCGACAGTCCTTTGTAGACATGTGTAACCGGGAGATAAGGTGACACGACATCTCGCTATGATTGTTCTCGTCAAATAAAAATTCATCTCATGATGTGCCATCTTGCTGCTGTTAGCATGACTTCGTCTGGTGAAGTCCAAGCTTTGTCTGGGAGCCTGGAAATTAAGGGGTCATCTTTAATCAAGAACCCCAGTATGTATTTTTGATACTCCACTTCTCAGTAGTGTGGCAACCATCACTTGGTTGCATAAGAACTGACAAAGTTACAACACTTTGGAGTCACTTGTTTTTGAGTCATTTGTTGGCAGCATTTATTTGGCAGACAGGATTTGAACGGCCAGCAACGCTAAGGTTGAAATCTGCTTTGTAGCTTTATCTAAAGTGTCTGGATTGTATTTGGTCATCTCTTATTTAGTTTTCTTAAAATACACAGCTAAATTTTTTTCTCTCCAATATCAGTACACCCCTCCTAACCAGAGCTCCAAGTGGGCCAGTACTCACCCACATACAGTAAAAGTACCTTAAAATTCTTTTCCCCACTTTTTTTGCACAGTGCACAGCATTGGTGCCACCAACTGTACCCTATGGCCATTTAATATAAACTGCATTACCCATAGGAAATTAAATCAAGACGAATGAAAGCTAATCATCACCATGGACAATACAGGAAACAGGAACGTTGCTATAGTTGCTAAGTCACAGCCTGCTTCTAATTGGGTTGGATTTAAGGGACCCAGTACATATTTTTACCCACTTCAAGCATTGCATGTTACAAGTTTGGCTTTGATTACAATCGAAACCCAGATGTCTGACATTTATGCCCGTGACACATGACTAGAGAAAGTCCTTTAACTGTGGTTTGGAAAGACAACTCCATCTGACCTGAATACTTTAAACACCAGGACATTTTTTTTTCATTTTTAGAAATGTATTTAATCTATGATGAATAGGCAATTTTGAAACTGTGGTTGAAATGGCCCCTCATATTGTACTGAAAACCATAAAGGATAACATCAGGGCTAAAGCGACCCTCACGTCTCAATGTCCAGGAAGTAGAGGAGCAGTCAGATGGTTAAATGCATATGAAAGACTATCTTCATGAATGAACACAAAGGAAGCCCCCACCCTGTTTTCTTCACTCCTCAGACACACTCAAGTGATGTAAAGCTGGAGGACATATGTTAAAGGAGACTGCATGCGGGTTGTTTTCAGAGTGGATCCAAACGCTTTACATGTTCAGGTTATCCACGTGGCTTCCACTGTGTCCTATTCCTCCCTCTTTCCATTTATCACATTCTTTCCTTTTGCTCTTTATCTTCCTGTTTTCTTTTCATCCTTCTCTTATTTTCTCCCTGTCATACAAAGACACGCATAATGTCTTCTGCAGCTGTCTCTCTGGGCAGGAGGTATAAGGCTCATATGATGAAGAGGGGACAGAAAAAAGAGGTAAGAAAGAGGGAGACAATCTGAGGGGTCACCGCCACTGGAGTTGGATTCCTTCACACCATTTGCTGAAGTTACTCCCTGGGAACATGTGTGCACATACACAACAGCCCCAGCTGCTGCTATTACCTCTGTATTGATTACAGTAATTTTATGCTGGGGGTAGCGTGCGGAGCCGGTCTTGACCAGGTGTGTTTCATCACACACACCTTGTCCTACCTTCTCCAAACACACAGGCCTGGTGATGGGGATAAAGAAAGGAAGCAGACTACAGGAATGTCTAGGGGCTGAAAGGATACAACAGCAGGTGATTTGAGGGACTTTCGAAACTAATTGTCCCACTGTAGAAAAAGATGGCAATGGTCTTCAACAGATCCTCCAATTACGTCACAGAAAGCCTACAAACGTCTTCACTTCAACACTCTAGGGCCTTTTGCATTATTGATTCACAGAACTCTTTAAAAGTAGCAGATATTTATTGTTCAGTTGGAAATGATTCTCCATTTTGACACATTGTGTTTTAAGTTTCCATGAAAACTACCACCTTAATTGGACCATTGCAGCATCGTGATTTTTTTTTTCATTTTAGTCATTCTATTGTAAAACTGCAGCTGTTTTAGGGACCATTGTCCTTTCGATTACCCAGTTTGGACCTACGGCCTCACATTTGACTCTAGCCTACTTTGGTATACAGATAAGCTCATGGTCCACTCAATAACTGCAAGGTTATGTGGCTGCAAATCAAGCCCAAATCATCGCTCTTTTTTCACTTTGACATTGTGTAGCACACCAGTGTATTCTCCAGACCAGGACACTGCCAAAACCTGTGGTTTTATAGAAGTGTTCACACTGATGATTCATTGATTAAGTGCATTTGATTTGCCACTTAACCTTCTAAATCCAATGCAAACAGCAAGGATCTGAAAAGAAGGAACCAACAGGCAGGAATCTACAGGCATTGAAATCCCCACTGTAAAATTTGAGAGCAGTGGGCTTCCACACCAAGCGGAGTCCTCCAGTTACATCCCTGAAATACGGTAAACTTGTTAAAAGTACCCTCCCTTTTTTTCTTTGTTTCAGACCCTTGGCATGTCCTAGTAAATTAATGATTACCAGAGATCTTTAAAAGCTAACTTTATGACTACAGAACAGGAGCTACAGTTTCAAAACAACACAACGAGTGGGGGGGCACAGAGGTTACAGGGAGTCAGTTACATTCTCATTTCTTCTCATCCTTCCCTGGTCACGGGCATTCAACCAATAAGCTTTGTGCCAGTTTTACATGTATTGTTGATGTGCAGCCTAGAAAAGACAAAAACACATGGGATGCAACCATATAAATAAATAATACAAATTTTTTCTTGGTTTTGCATACTACATGTGGGTCTTGTCAATTGTCTTATCTGACATTGCTGGTTAAATCCGGTTCGTTATGAAATTACAGATCTGGGGGAAGTTTTCATTCACTTATCGTTTGGATGAATGTTATTGTTTTAGGACGGACGGACAGACAGACAGATGGACATGAATCACTTGAATATAGATAAAGATTACAGTTGTGAAGTGTAAAAAGGTTTGAACAAACCAAAATGAAGAAACAGCACAATTTCTCTATAATAAAGAGAAAACGTGCAGAACTGATTCCTCAGAAAATCCCTCCACACTGCCAATAAACCCAGTTGTGACTGCCATTAAACAACATGTCTCAGCTCTGCTGTCACATCAACAAGACAACAGTGAAATCTGTGTTAGAACAGAGTCCCTTTCCAGTAATATTACTGTAACCCACAGACGCTGTAAATGTTTAACAACTGTCCTAGCTAGCAATTACTGGTTCAAGGATCCTTCTGCAAACATTCCAATCATCCTATGGCAATATTTTGCTTTAATGATGGTTGATTCTGTTTTCTTAATGTTTTGAAGCTTCCTCCGAATGTGCTTTTTGAAACAACAAAATACTCTAAAAATGTTTAAACATATTTTATCTTGAGGTTCTGAGGTGCAGCTCTGTACAGGGTTTACATATGGTACTCAAACTCTTAATATAACAGTAGCATTGCTGTATTAACATTATTGTATGAAATATTTACATTAGAATTTTAAAAAAGCTGTGTTTTGGTTTGGACCGTTGGATCTTGCATCTCTCTGTGCATGCAAGTTTAAATCTTCTGGAGACTGTCAAGGAATGTTACTCAGCTAAGAAATCTGTTATTTAGTTGGCGGTGCTGACGTGATGTCATCAATTGACTGTGCCAACATGTTCAGCATTCGTCCACAATGATGTATACCAAATTTGGTGTGGATCCAATGATGAATAAGGGAGATATTGGGTGCCATTGATCCAAATTCCAATGTAATCCAATAGAGCTGCTTGGGACATAACAAAGATCAACCATATTTACTTTGGAGTAAATCGGACCATGCATGCGTAATTTAGAGCCATTTAGGCCATGGCATGATGTTGAACTTCGCCACACCGCCACGGCCACAACCTCCAGCCAAACCCTTTTTCGACTGGAGACCACCTCAGACCATATTGTTATCTGTCACTGGGGACAGTTTCATGTTGATTAGGTGAAGTGGGTCATATATGGGCCTTCCCAAGTAAAACATTACTGTTATAAGGGGGCGTGACTTCTATGATGTCAGAATTTGACCATTGAACATTGTTTTTGGGGAGCAGATGAGCATCAATCGCCTATAGTTTCTTGTCTATGTGACTATTCTTGTAGATGTTGAGCTCTTTTTTTTATACAACTTTTGCGAAACCCTTAAAATTTGGTGAGTTTTTGAATATGTTAAAGCCGCCAGCAAGGTAATTCATTTGACAGACGAATAATAATAAAAAACAGAGCAATTGCAATAGGCCTGAGCAGCGCTTTGCTGCTTGGGCCTAATAATTTGCCCCTCTAATTGTTCTTTGGAGCGCATGTGTGCATGTATAGTGATTCTTGGTTGGTACCATGACAGACTGATGGCGTGTCCCAGGTGTAGCCTGTCTCTTGCCCAAACACTGGAAAGGGGCATCAGCGCCCTGCAACCCTGTGGAAGGAAGGAAGGAATGTCAGCAAGCTGCCAATCTCCTGCTTTTATAGAGATGATCAGGCCTGCTGATGCTCAGTAAACCAAGAGCATTTGATTCACAGCACTTGGCTCATACTTCCTGTCTTAAATCCTCTGGAATAAGCAAGGGTGCACTTATTTTTTCCTATAACTATAGTGAGATGTAAAAAAGAAAGAACTAATACCAGTAACAGAACTAGTGTACAAATTGTACCTCTACAGTAGCTGATTGCTGAGTGTCTATAGAAACATTTACAGCGCTATCAATGCAGCAAATATATTTTTATTATATAAGATATGTCTTTACAGGCATATCTTATAATCATGAATTGTAGTTTCTGTTTAACAATTTAATTCTAACTTCTTCTTCTTTTAATTCTAACCTGTTGTTAACCTTTCCTAACTGTCATCAGGTAAAATGCAGGCTTAAAATGAAATATTATGAGATGTAATTCTGTATTTGAGTCACGGTCATGGTACTGAATGTACTCATAGAATGGAATGTTCTCATCATTTCTCAAAGTACTCGTAGAGCACACCTTTACCTGACACCTTCTGCTCATCAATTGTCATCTTACCTCTGGCATAAATGGTTACACTGAAATTATTCTTCTGCACTTTCGTAACCCTTAGCATCAGAATCTTCCTCTCCTAATTCACTGTGAGTATAATCAGCAAAGGAAGTATTTTCTTTCTGCAGATGCAGAATGCTTTTATTTTTTCCAAAAAGATCACCTTTGCATAAATGAATAAGAATGTAAACTTTATTCAGTATATTCATCACAGATTAGAAAGTACAGAGTAAAATGTGCACATTGATAATCTAAACTGCAGGAAATTAGTTATCTTAATATGATTTAGCATTAGCCCTACTAGCAAGAGACCTCGAAAATTCACTGGAGAGACTTTTTTCTTGCTGGTATAGGAATGCTGAAGAGTGTCGCTGTTGAGCGGGATGTGTGGGTTTCCCTCCTAGAACTGGTACCACCTTGACCTCATCTAGGATAAGCAGAAGTCAATGGATGACTGGATGAATATTTGTTCAAAATCTGACAGTAAAACATGAAAAAGGATGTAGCTCAGATTATTTAAAGGAGCAGTATAACCGGGAATCATTTTTCTAAACATACTCGAATTAGAATAGGATTTTGATTAAAACTCCGCCCTACAGGAAATATAGAAAACAGGAACAGGATTGGTTCCAACATAGAACCCTGTTGGACCCCACACATTTAGACAGTATTTTTAAACCTGCAATGCTTAATATAAACACCAGTGATGGTTAGTATAATACAAGTCTGTTTTTTAATAAAATTATCAGCTGCAACTTAAGGCTGCAGTAGGGAGTTCTGATAAAACTATGGACTGTCATCGTTTTCTTAATGGTTTTGATCCACATGCAGAGAGACACTCAGGAGGCAGGAGAAAAGTTTAAAAGTTTATTTTTACAGAAATGAGTAATGGAACTGGAACCGGGACAGGAAACACCAAACTGTACAGGAGAGATGAAAGGGGGTAAGTAACTTTGAAGAACAGATGGGAAGCAATGGATTGATTTACTTTAGTTTTGCTTACTGGAGATGGAGTTGAGTTTGGTCGAGGGAGAATGATGTGGAGCCTGGGAGAGCGGTTAAAGCACCTGCTGAGTCTGCGAGTCAGTCCAAGGAGGTGGTGAGTTCTCAGGAGAAAGTTCAGATGAGTTCTTGACCGTTTGATTTTCATATGTAGTTACCTGGTGAGATTTCCGGAAGCAGTATGTGAAGGTAATGGTTGGAGGGTGAGCAGGGTTTGCTTACTGAAGGACGAAAGCGTTGAGCTGTCAGCTAGTACATGAGCCAGGTAGGTTTCTTGAAGGTTTGGAAACTCTGACTAAGGCAGGATCCAAAGCAGAGACTTTGAGCCAGGGCTGAAGGTTGCAGGAGCTTTGAGGCTTGGACTTGAAAGTCACCTAGGAAGGAGCACACGAAGAGGTAAATAACTATGAACTTTGGCTAGATCACAGAACATAGAGCTTGGCCAGATGACGTTACCACAAAGGCTAACACTCAGGCACTGGAGTGCTGACAGCTCCACCTTCTTATACTCCTTTAGGCTGATGAGAATGAGGAATACCTGCTACCCTCAACACCGGAGGATCTTGGTGGCATCTAATGGTGAGTAAGTGTTAGCAGCAGGCAAAACAATACATGAAAACTCCCAGACTCGGACATGAACTTATCCTGAAAGTTTGAACAAGCACACCTTACAAGCACACCTTACAGGACCCTCCCTCTTGCTCTCTGCTGTGCCCTTCCCTTCCTCCACAGCTCCTCCCCAACAGCGGAGCCTGGCGTGAACACTCAGGCTAGTAAGCTGGGCCAACTTTGATGGCAGATAAACAGCAATGGCACATTCACTAGTAGGGACGAAACATCAACAATGTGCCTTACATTGACTATGACCTGCCCACACAATTAGTACAATGGACCCTTTTCATTGAAGTCATTGAAGTCCCTGTCTCACTTCCAGTCCGCCATCTTGGGTGGCTCCATGTCGCTTCACAGCCCCTCACAGCATTGCAACATTGCATACTTTTTCGCCCATTTATAAGTATCTAGAGTCGTTACAGCCTCCTGATAAGACCATGTTATCAACAAGGTGGATCCGTATGTACTGCCTGTTGGTTTGTTTAGGACAAATTGGCTGCATGATTGGCGGCACAAATCACACAATGAAAGAATGGTAAGTTTTAAGACTTTAAAATATGTGACAGTCCGTTAGGGCTCGTTATAAGTTTCTTTCTTTATGATTATTATTGAGGAAATCTTGCTTAAAATAATGCTTGCGTTTCATACATATATTGTTCATTTAATCGTGTAAAACACATTTCAAATATTACTGGTCTGTTTGAACTACCGTGAACAAACATCCCTCATGTCCGATTTCAGTCCCCGTTTTAGACTAGCTGTCCTCGGGTTAAGCTGTCTCCGGAAATATCCCCGATTTTATCATTTTATGTGTGAGAAAAAATGTTGCATGTGTGGACTGGTATTACTGTAGCTGGGGGTTGAGTATAGATCGAGCTCATAAAATCCAGCCCGACCAGACCCGGGCCGATGGCCATAAAAGCCCGACCCAACACACCCGATTATATTCCGACTTGTATTTCTGCAAATGGCAGTAGGACCACTGGGAGGAGCCAAAGGATCCTGTTTTTTTTTTTTTTTTTCAAAGATAATCTGTCTCATATTGTACTGTTAGGGCATGGTGACACTTTTAACAAATATGTAAAAAAATGATTTTCACAAAAGTTACCTACTGGAGCTTTAATCTACAATGCACTTTATTGGGATTTTATGTGATAAACCAACATAAAGTTGTGTTCACTCTAAAATCCCTAAATAAAATCCCAAACACCCCTAAACACACTATCTCCAAGGTGAAACATGCTGGTGGCATTTTCATTTTGTGGGGTCACTTTTCTTCAGAAGTGACTGGAAAGATGGATGGCACTAAATACAGTGCAATCCTGGAAGAAAAGACTACAGAAGACTTAAGCCTGGGGTGAAAGTTCACCTTCCAGTCGACAATGATCCTAAACATAAACAGAGTTTTAGGTCACCAGCATATTCATGTTTTAGAATGCACCAGAATAAAGTTCAGACCTAAAATTCAACTGAGAATCTGTGGCAAGACTTGAACATTGATGTCCATAGGCCCTCTCCATTCAGTCTGACTGAGCTTGAACTATTTTAAAAAGATGAATGAGCAAAAGTTTCAGTCTTTCGATGCAAAGCTAGTGGAAACATAACCCTTAGGACTTGTAGCTGCACACTAAGAAGGCTGCACACAAACGTTTTCAAATACTTACTGGTATAACCTGCAGAAATATTCAACACATGAGTACCAACTCAGAGAACACACACAATGAGCATTGCTGGAGGTGCCTGGTGTTGTTTTACCGACTCATATTACAGCTCGCCAAAGCAGGTCCTTCTACTGTGGTGGCGACTCTCATTCCTCTGCAGCCACATGAAGGAAAGCCGGCTTCCCTGCTAAGCAGACCCTTCAGTGCAGTCTTACCAACTCAGAGAAAAGAGAAAGAGAGAGAGAGAGAGAGTGGGACCTCCACCCCGAAGCAAAACAGCCACACCACAGCCATTATGAGCAGATTTAATGGAATCCAACGCGGAGGATGTGGCTGGCCAGCTCAGATGCTGTTTATGTAACCGTGAAGAGACGCTGAGTGGAGAATGTTGAGCAGAAAACAAAGGAGGCCGAATCAGGATAAAGCTATTGTTTTTCTGTTCTTGTGCCAGTTTGTACGGAAGTGAGCAGGATTTACACAAAAACTGTTGTCTACGAGAATGAAATGAAATGCTGTTTGAATGGTCCAGTTACAAAGTAATGGTTGTATGTGAACAAAAAGAGAAAGCTGATTTACAAGGTTAAAAAAGTAAGAAACTGGTCTCCACATGAGTAGAATTCCTCCTTTCACTCCTTTGCCTTGAATCATCCCTACTGCACACCACTCTGATGCTTTGTATTAGCCTGCCCCCTAGTGTTGCCACATCCATCGCCTTTTCCCCTCTGCTGTCCCTGCAACTCTGAGCATGAAGTTTTCCAACAGGTATTAGTGCTGGGAGAATTTTTTGCCTTGAGTGAACCAAGCAGATGTGGACGTGATAATGACTCTCCAAGTCCTCCTGTCCTTGGTTCTGGGAGTTTTCCCACACTTTATGTGCCCAGTCAGCTGAATTAAGAGAACAACAAGTGCTCGGAGGAGCAGAAGTGTGATTGTGTGGATGTTAAAAGATGGAACGATCATGCCAGCGGTAGCTGAACAATCCTTAGAGTTTAGTGGAAGTGATGCTCAAAGACTCTTCCAAGCAGAAAGATTTTCAGACGATTTTTTGGTCATTGTTGAGCAGAAGGTTCAGCCACAGATTCTGTTTTCTGTTTTTCTCCACTCATGATTCATTGAAACATTTACAGTATAGATTAATTAGACATTAGACAGTGATATACAGGGGTTGGACAATGAAACTGAAACACCTGGTTTTAGACCACAATAATTTATCAGTATGGTGTAGGGCCTCCTTCTGAGGCCAATACAGCGTCAATTCGTCTTGGGAATGACATATACAAGTCCTGCACAGTGGTCAGAGGGATTTTAAGCCATTCTTCTTGCAGGATAGTGGCCAGGTCACTACGTGATACTGGTGGAGGAAAACGTTTCCTGACTCGCTCCTTCAAAACACCCCAAAGTGGCTCAATAATATTTAGATCTGGTGACTGTGCAGGCCATTGGAGATGTTCAACTTCACTTTCATGTTCATCAAACCAATCTTTCACCAGTCTTAATGTGTGTATTGGTGCATTGTCAACCTGATACACAGCACCGCCTTCAGGATACAATGTTTGAACCATTGGATGCACATGGTCCTCAAGAATGGTTCGGTAGTCCTTGGCAGTGACGCGCCCATCTAGCACAAGTATTGGGCCAAGGGAATGCCATGATATGGCAGCCCAAACCATCACTGATCCACCCCCATGCTTCACTCTGGGCGTGCAACAGTCTGGGTGGCACACTTCTTTGGGGCTTCTCCACACCGTAACTCTCCCGGATGTGGGGAAAACAGTAAAGGTGGACTCATCAGAGAACAATACATGTTTCACATTGTCCACAGCCCAAGATTTGCGCTCCTTGCACCATTGAAACCGACGTTTGGCATTGGCATGAGTGACCAAAGGTTGGCTATAGCAGCCCGGCCGTGTATATTGACCCTGTGGAGCTCCCGACGGACAGTTCTGGTGGAAAACAGGAGAGTTGAGGTGCACATTTAATTCTGCCGTGATGTGGCAGCCGTGGTTTTATGTTTTTTGGATACAATCTGGGTAGCACCCGAACATCCCTTTCAGACAGCTTCCTCTTGCGTCCACAGTTAATCCTGTTGGATGTGGTTCGTCCTTCTTGGTGGTATGCTGACATTACCCTGGATACCGTGGCTCTTGATACATCACAAAGACTTGCTGTCTTGGTCACAGATGCGCCAGCAAGACGTGCACCAACAATTTGTCCTCTTTTGAACTCTGGTATGTCACCAATAATGTTGTGTGCATTTCAATATTTTGAGCAAAACTGTGCTCTTACTCTGCTAATTGAACCTTCACACTCTGCTCTTACTGGTGCAATGTGCAATCAATGAAGACTGGCTACCAGGCTGGTCCAATTTAGCCATGAAACCTCCCACACTAAAATGACAGGTGTTTCAGTTTCATTGTCCAACCCCTGTATTTCAATGTTTTATTTCTGTTCAGTTTGATTATCATGGCTTACATTTGATAAAAATCTGAAATTATGTTTTTCAGTAAATAAAAAAATTGCAAGACCAATTAAAATTGATTTTTCATGTAGTAATGTTATGCTATGGTCTACACAGTTAGACTGCTAGTCATTGACACCCTCCGCAAGGAGAATAAACCACAAAAGATCATTGGGAAAGGTGGCTGTTCAGAATGGTGCATTCAAAGCGTATTTCTGGAAGGTTAAGTGGAAGGAAAAAGTGTGTTTAATTACTACAAGCATTAGTAATTAATTAGTAATGATTGCAAAGCAAAGCCCATTCAAGAGTTTGGTGACGTTCAAAAGCCATGGACTGCAGCTGGTGTCAGAACTTCAAGAGCAATCTCACACAGACAAATCCAGGACATGGGCTATAAAAGTGTTATATTCCCGGTGTTAAGACACTCCTGAAACAGAGACAACATTTGAAGTGTTTTACCTGTGCTGTTGTTCAGTCCTTTTTTCAGATTAAACAAAATTTAGTATTTCATTTAGAAATCAATGTCCAGGAGTCTAAAAGAGTATAGAGGCACAGAATCCAAGTCGCTTGGGGTCCAGTGTGAAGTTTCTCATAATTTGGGGACCCATGTACTCTACTCTAAATCCAAAGCAGGCACAGCCGTTTACCGGGTAATTTTAGAGCTTTTTATTCTTCCCTCTGCTGACAAGCCTTATGGAGATGTTGATTTAATTTTCCAGCAGGACTCGGTACCTGCCCACACTGCCACAAGTACCAATACCTGCTTTAATCACCATGGTATCACTGTGCTTGACTGGACCATAGCAAACTGGCCTGACATAAACCCCATTGAGAGGAAGATGAGAAACAGCAAAGCCAACGATGCAGGTGAGCCGAAGACTGCTGTTAAAACAACCTGAGCTTTTCACCTTAAATACAGACGAAGGTGGACATGAAACAATAGGGCAGGTAATCAGGGAAAACAGACACAGGTGTGGATCAGGCGTGCGGGAAGACAGAGGGGCAGATGAACCTTATTAGGGAAGGACGAGAACATGAGGAGCCAGACAAGACAAATTGTAAACAAATCCAAGGAAACCAGAACACTGATCTGAGAATAAAACTAATAGAACAGAACCTAGAACAACTAACAAATAAGGTACCAAAAGCAAGGACTGAAGAAAAATAAGTCACATCAGGCCACGAACAAAACAACCTGACTAAAACTAAACAAATACCAAACCAAAAACACACACAGCGTGACATCATGTTGCGCTGCATTGATATAGTACCTCATGCAAAAGGAGCCCCTACCAAGTATTAAATGTACATACTGGACATTCTTTTCAGTATGCTGAGATTTCTGAATGAAAAATCTATTTTTATTAGTGTAAAATTACAATTTCCAGAGAGACTGAATTTTAGGTTTTCATCAGCTGTCATAAGAATGACTGTTGCTTACAAAAATGTGTAAAAATGTGTTATATATTTGTTAAACTTTTAGAGCCAAATTACTGAACTGAATTAACTTTTCATTGATATTTACATTTTTTAAGGCGCAGCTGTAAGAGGACACAATCTGTTGAGCTACTGTATAGTAAATCTATTGTAATGTTGAACATTGCCTGAAATGTTACTTTTTATTTATGATGCTCTACTTAAAAAGAGCATCAAACGACTATTACTTCTTTACTAGTGTAGGACTTTAATAAAGATCTAGCGCTCATGCTCTTCCAGATTCAGGTCCAACTATTAATAAAAGGAGTACGTTACATATTCCTGAAAATCCAGGATGTTTCTAGGTTTTGCTATTCCAAATTTCCTTTTGTTGTCCTTTAGTATCGCAAGTAAATCTAGGAGAGACAAATATGTCCTCATTTTCAATGCCTTTATTTTGTAACAGAATGTACTTTTACAAGCCAACAAATAGCAAATAATTTTTCTTCAAATACTGTAGGTTTCTGTGGCGAAGTTCTGAGCAGCTAATGTCATGCCTGCTGGTGTGTCATCTACCACTGATCATCGTACATTTGTACACATACTAAGTACCAACTGTGATCTCCACTTCCCCGTGGCTATCGACCCCCCCATATGCTATACCATCGCTGCCAGATGTACCACTGCTGGGTGCTTTTTGCTTACTGTGATCAGCACTACAAACCACTGTTGATAGAGCCGTTAGCTCTTTATTCATGGTAGGTGGGATACTGAATGGAACGGACTAGTTTAACAAATGTCTAGGAAAGTGTTGAATTGTACTGCTCAACATAGTGCTTCGTATGGCTTAGGGACAACTGAACCTTTCACAATTATAATGTTGTAATGGCTGTAAAAACGTAGGACTTTAGTTTTCAGCTAACTAGCCATTGCTTGGAGACAATCTAACAGCTACCTCGCCTCTTGTGCTTGCAATGGTGCCTCCCTCATGACAACACAGTATTTCTTAGTCTCTTCCTTCTTAGCTGCTAATTTATACTTTATACCTTTGGCAAACCTGATAATCGGACTCGCTTCACGACAGCCCCCTGGAGTCAGTTTTCTGTGCTTCGCCCACTTCTGATCACAAAATAGTGATGTAGCTCTCATGTCTCAGACTGGCATGCCTAGTAACTGAGTTAGAGCCAATTGTCAGAGAAAATATTGGAAATGGTTATACCTTGTGGAAAAATTGCTTCCTACCCTGCGTAACATATGTACTGTCATCACTAGACCTTAGGGGGAGATTGTAAGGGATGCAAAGTTCAGGAAAGCTAATAGCTGTCTGAAACTCCCCTTTTTGTTTTTCAGTTAATGGTTAGCAAACCATTAGCTGAAAAACTACAGTCTAGTTAGAGCTAATTAAGTTTTAGCTGGAACGATAATGTTTAGCTGGGTAAAGCCGAGCTAATACCTGGGAGTATTTATACTACATTCTTTAACCACATTTACATAACGTAAGGGCAGAAGGCAAAATAATTTTATCTCTGTGTTTACAACAAAATTGTGCTTGGAGGATTGTTACAGACAACAACTTATCATGTAGATCTTGTTATAACCATCTTATGCAAAAGCAAAGGTCTATAAAATAACTTTTGCTAACTCAGACTGGACTTGTTTGAGGATGCTAGATATATCTTAAGCAGACTGTCTAAGTGTTTGCTCAGAAACATGGTATCAGCTTCTTTCTGTTTGTCTAAGCTGAAATCATTAAAGGATGGGAGGTAAGATACTCAGAAGTCATAATCCACTTATAGCACCCTATAGACTAAGTAGTAGCTCTGTTGTTTTCATATTGTGTTTAGATTGAGACAAAAAGTGAATAATAGCTGAAATTGTCACAGAAAACCTTTTTTTAGAGGAAACAGATCACATATGGTACAGGAAAAGATTTTCTAAATAACCTAGGATTAAAAATGGGTCAGTGGTTGTAGGAGACAGTTGCAAGACTTTTTGCATTTGAGTCTGTTACTCAGAGATGGTTTGGATTAGACAATCCAAATTGTTATAGAATAAACTTACATATATCTGTTAATATTCAAAACCATTTAAAGCTGATTACAGAAAAAACGTTTTTCACAATTTGTATCTGAATCCAAAGAGTCAGATGTTGCAACTGATCCCGGGCCCGGGACGATTGTTTGGGGATGGTCACAACAACTGTCCCCCTTCCTGTCAGCCATCATAAAACCTCATGTGCTAACGAAACTAGGTGATCTTCGTACATGCTAATCATATTAGCTAAAAGTGAACTTATCACTCATTTAAACCATTTAGGTTTGAGCTAAATCACCAAAACAGTTTCAACAGTATAACAAAAAATAAGCTTGAGCAAAAAAAAAACTGTCATGTATTAAAAACAGTTTTTTTCGGCAGTTCTTGAATCTGCTTGCTTCTTCTCTTCAAGGGGGGGCATCCGATTGAGCATGTGTAGTATGATTGCCATCACTCTTCTATCTAGCGCAATCTAGCTTGTTTCTGATTGGAGAAAATGACATGTAGCAACCATCCCCTGTTACAAGTGTCCCCGGTCTCCCCTAACCTCGCTGCTGAAAACATGATTCATATGACTGGATTTGAACATTCGTGAGTGTGAGTGTGTTTTATTTTGTCTCATTTTTTTCATCTATATCTCCTGACCTGAAACACATCCTCACTGGACTTTTCCGAAACACTTTTGTCTTCTCAGACCACGGCAGGTTTTAGTGATTATCCCCCCAACCACACACACACACACACACACACACAGTCTAACTGTAGAGTGTATGTTTAACATAGCAGCTTGAACAGTTCCCCAGTGAGAGATGTTGATAGATGGATGTCAGAAGGCAATGACCTGCCTGGGTCTCCTCTGTTTCACACAGCCGCATTAACTGGGTCATCAATCAGTGAGTGTGTGCACGTTATGTATGTCTGTGCGTGTTTGAACACCAGAAGTTTGGCTCCAGTGGCAGTAAATTGGAAGAATCCATGTGTGCATACACTCATCAATTGCAGGATACAAACACACACAGTCAGAAGGATAAAGATCTATATTGTTTCCCTGCAGGACTTCGACATTACAGTCACTCATGAGAAAAAACAGGAGACTAATTAGTCATAGACCTGCACAAATAAAGAGCAAACGAGAGAGATAGAAGTAGTGCAAGAGGGGTTGGATGCAAAAGAACAACATAGGGAAAGAGAGAGGGATGGTTTTCCCAGAGTTGAGCCCATACCAAACATACAGTATTTAATGGAGAAATTCATAAATAAAGTCAATCCCTGCCTTTTCAAAGTGACATCTTTACACTGGTTTGAATAGCGTTACAAGAGTTGAGAAATCTCTGGCTGCTGCTTATTTCCTCCATTCCTCTGTCAGCCATTCGTCTCTCTGATCCGAGGGAGTAGGGAGGAGTGCGGTGAGAGATGTACACATAGAGTCAGACACAGAGAGATACAGACGGAGATGGTCTCTTCATACAGCCACTGGCCATAAGCCAGGGACATTCTGTACTAGTTTGTTTGTGGGGAGAATAGAGAATACATTTCTCTTCCTCAGGAATCTGACCTTCCTGTCTGCCTCTTTAGCCAGTTACTGCCCAATCTGAATGCTTTCTTTCTAGCACAATTTGCTACAATGAAAGCCATATGAAGTATAAAATAAAACTGAAACAATAACCAAAAAAAACAAATATCAATGTTTGTCCTTTTCAAAAAGAGTAAAGGAACACCACTCTGCATCAAGATGGTCATGCATTCAGCCGTTTTGCTAACGTGCGCTGAGACAGAAGAGTTAACTAGACTAACACAGAGACATATTACTAGCTAGAATGGTCATCTTATTGATCCAGAAGTGGGCTATAGCCTGCTTCTGAATGCAACAGGTTCAAAAAGAATCAATGCACTCAAAACGCTTACAGAATGGTTTCTCTCAGACAACTCGCAATGGTGGTCTAGAACACTTTCATTTGCAATAATCTAGTGCTGTACCCAATATGTCCTGAGACACACTGAAGGACCACCCATTCACCTGTAACGCACATCCACTTATACACCTCTATGTGACACAGATGCCCTAACGTCGCCTGAAGCATGGACTGGATTCGATTATTACCTGGAGATTACGAATGATTTCGATTAAAGCACAACACTATATCAGCATTTGTAAATTTAGATACTGTTCTTTAATAATTTAATCCAAGTAAACGGCTTTCTGATAACATAGCCTAAAGACAGGACTTTTTTTGGTTAAATAAAATCATGGTTGTAATCCACGCTTAAAACGCCATTCTGTCTTTGTAGCTTGATGTTTGTTTTGATTGTTTTTTTTTTTATCTGATTGTACATGCTGTGGTAATTATAATGTAAAATGTCCAGTGTCACTCACTTAAAAACCTCTCAGCAGTTTGTCACATCTCTCCACACTTTTACGCAGCACTATTTAGGCATAAAACGGTGTATAGAGCAGCTGAGAGCTTTCTGCAAGCTGTTACGTGTTTTTTTTACAGTGAAAGTTAAATATATTTAGTGCTGATGTTGAACTTTGTGAAGTCAAACATCATTTATATATTTTTACCTATCTCATGCCAGTCTAAAAAGCTACATAACTAAGCTAATGGCAATAATTAAGCTAATCTAAACTGACAAACACGGTTCAAGTAATATTTTGGCTACTCTGTTGGTTTACTTCATTTACATTTGTGAACAAAAAGCTATTTTCCTCGCATGTGTCCCCAACAACTTATGTGCAAATAGATAGGTTGTTATAATATTCAGACTCCAGGGAAAGATGAAATCATGGATTACTTATTATAAAGTACTAGACACTCTGAACACTGTAAAAACTACAATTCTTCAATAACATTTAATTTACAGAAATCCATAAGATGACAATAATTTTAGATTCCAGTTTCATTTCTTAATATATATTAACATTATTAAAATAGATAGATAGATAGATAGATAGATAGATAGATAGATAGATAGATAGATAGATAGATAGATAGATAGATAGATAGATAGATAGATAGATAGATAGATAGATAGATAGATAGATAGATAGATAGATAGATAGATAGATAGATAGATAGATAGATAGATAGATAGATAGATAGAAAGCTTAAAAATTAAAGCCACTGACGCCCCTCATGTGCGTAGGTGGAGCCGGGGCGAAAAGGCTGACTGTTCTTCCTGCGCAGCTGTCTGGATTACTGGGGTGTTACATCTGTACAAAAACATTTGAGAATGGTTTAAAGGCAGGAAAGAACATCTACGGAAACCTTGGATGTGAAATATAATTACTGTGAATACAAACAAACAGAAAAATGTGGAAACATTTCTTTGTTATAGTGTCCCTGTTTTCCACCATTAGGGGGCACCATCTTAAGACCACTTTATGTACAGCTTTAAAAACTTTGACATGCTAATGAATATGCTGAAGGTATATTTACCTGTCTCTCTGTGCGTCTTCTGTCTGTCGTTTGGTCTTTACAGACCGCAGTGCCGCCCTTGACAAACAGCCTAAACACAACCAGCTGTGGCCTTGTCCCCCCATCACACAGCTCTGCTTTTCAAACAGACATGCAAAACTAACTACATCCAGAAATATAGTTTGATATTTTATACTGGAACAATTTTTCCAGAGTTAATTCCTCTACTGTTCAGTCTTTTCCTTGCTTTCGTTTTTTTTCCTAAAGTTTTAAGCATGTGTATAAGTTTACAGGACCATGGCTTTGGTGTGTTTCTCTTTTTTTTGCAGGTACATGGTGCAAAAACATTATTTAGACCAACTGTCAATAACAGCCTCTTTGTTAGAACCACATTAGAAGCAGTAGACCTCTCCATGGCCCTTGCTGTGTCATTAACACCACATTTTAAAGTGCCCATATTAGCATTATGCAGCGCAAATCTTTGTTAAAAATGTTCTTTTAATAGTGCCTCTGGCTGCTACACATCTATAACAATTTCTGTAAGTTATAAGTGAGGGCGTGTGCAAAGAATATGATGAAAGAGGAATATCTGCTGTAAAGTGTGGCGCTACTTACAAAGTATGAGCTCAATGCAAATCGAAGAGCATTAACATAAGTTTCAACACTTTCAGTACAAAAGAAATAGAGTGGAGTTCATTTGTTTGCCTTAAACAGAGGAAAGTCAGCCATCAATGACTGAAAGTACATGAGTATCTGAGAGGAAACTATGCTTCAGGTGGTTGTGGCAACGTAGTACATGACAGGCAAAACAGAAGTGGTCAGAGGTATTACATATTGTCATTCATTGTGAGTGGATTAGTGTAATCTAACCCCATGCTTCTCAAACTGTGGAACAAGTACCACTAGTGGTTAGGGTGTGCACGAACACACTCGAATGAATGCATTTATTTGTGCCGATAACATTTTGGAGAACTTTGATCCTATCAATATTGGCTTTTACATCATAATCTCTAACTCTGCTCAACTCTCCCTGGCATCATTAAACAATAATGTGCTCTATTTGGGAGGAAAGAGAAGATGCAAACTAAGAAACTTTTAGTAAAGGCTTTAGCTTTATTATGGAGGAAAAAGTCTTTACATTCACCCCTAAATGTAAGAGCTTGGTGAGTGCTGTGTTTTCGTGTGTAGTTCAATGCACGGTTCAGGCTGATGCCCACACATCTGCCACTCCCCTTGCTTTAAACTTGACCATCAATAAAAAACTGAAAATTCATTTCCCTAATTATCTATGCTGCACCATCCATCCATCCATCCATCCATCCATCCATCCATCCATCCATCCATCCATCCATCCATCCATCCACTGTGTTGGAGTCAGATGCAACCATGGGATAAGAGTTTGCAGGTACAGCTGAGGCAATCGGATGAACGAAGTCATCTCTTAATGCATTCAGTCACTTATAACCTTGCTCTCTAATCATCACGGAGGGAAGTATAGCCACAATAACATTGCAGATGTCCTTTTCATGTTAACTAACAGATGATTTTGTCAGCAATGTGATCAAGCTAAATCAAGGATTTTTAACAAAGAGCAACACGGAGCTTGTGTTACATTGAAAATGTTTGCAAATACAAACAGTCTTAATTGGTAAATTCCCATACTAAAATGCCACACTCACTTTGGTTCCCCACAACTGAACCATGAAGTGATCATGAACATGATGACGAAGGGTTTTGAGAGTACAGCCACATTAAGTAAAGCCACAAAAACAGGAGTAAAATAAACAGGTGTAAATAAGCTGGCACTGGCCAAGTTACGAATGTTAAACGATAACATAATCAGTATGCGTATGATGTCATGATCTATTTACAATTAAATACATTATTTCTTAAAAAATAATTGTTAAATGAATGAGAATTAGTTCATATTTAGGTGCAGACCTATTAAATGAATTGATTCAGTTTTAAAAGTGAGAACTGAGCCTAGTTCAGTTCACACAGTTCTTGATAGGGCTGAACTGGCACCCTGTTTGCGATAGTTGGGCTAGGTTTAGATGTACTTCATTTCAGGCAACACAGTCCAGGAGGAGTGAAGGCAGCAAGTCAATGACTCGATTCAATCTGCTGGGTTTCCTTAAATAGAAAACCTTTTAACCTATTTGCATTTTAAACCGAACGTGACCGCATTGCTTGATAACTAGGATCAATTTGGAATCTAAGTGCTTGCCTTGGAATCTGTCTGTATGATTAAACTGTCAGTCAGTCAGTCATTTTCTACCGTTCTTCCATACAGGGTCACGGAGAAGCTGGTGCCTATCTCCAGCAGTCTATGGGCGGGAGGAGGGGTACAATCTGGACAGGTCACCAGTCCATGATTGAACTGAATTTACTATTTTTGTAAATTGACTTAAAACAACATATGTTGTGAATTGGTGCTATATAAATAAACTGCATTGAATTGAACAGGGCTGAAGATGGCGCAGTTGGTAGCACTGTTGCCTTGCAGCAAGAAGGTCTTGGGTTCTATTCCCAGCCGGGGGTCTTTCTGCATGGAGTTTGCATGTTCTCCCCATGCATGCGCGGGTTCTCACCGGGTACTCCGGCTTCCTCCCACAGTCCAAAGACATGCCTGTTAGGTTAATTGGTCAGGTGTGTGAATGAGTGTGTGCATGGTTGTTTGTGTGTTGCCCTGTGATGGACTGGCGACCTGTCCAGGGTGTACCCCGCCTCCCGTCCATAGACTGCTGGAGATAGGCACCAGCTCCCCCGCGACCCACTATGTATTACGAATTAGAAAAAGGCGGACCCAAGATTCAGCCAGACACAGAACTGAAAGATTAAAAAGTTTATTCAGCCACAGGAAAACGTCACTGAGGTTAAACTCCACACAGCTTCCATGAATAACTGAAGCAGAAAGAACTATTAGTGACTTGTATTTTCTCCAAATCTAGCAAGGATCAGAAATGTCACTAACCTTTTCTTGTCTTGGGTTAAACTTGAAACCCAGAGGGGAAACCTCAGTGGCTAGAAGGCAGGGATCTCCACAGCGCAGGTGAGAGAGACAGGTGACTTTTGGCTGAATAATCCAAGGGCTAGGCTGATTCAATAATCCAGGGACAGAAACAGGGTCAATGATCGGAACAAGAGACATCAGGCAAGGGGCAGGCAGAGGCATAAATCAGATGCAGGAAACAGGGTCAAAACCAAAATCCAAACAGTCTGACAAGGGGCAGGCAAAGGCAAAAATCCAAGAGGCAAGGCAAGGTCAAAACAACGATCAGTCAGGAAGGAACGCTGGATATCTACTCACACGATGGCTTTCAAAAATCTGGCACCATCTGCTTGTCAGAGTCAGTATATATCAGGGAAGACACAGGTGCTTGGAATGCCACAGATTGCACTGCACTGCAGTAGTCACCAGGTGCATCTCATCTGCTGATTGCAGCCAGAGAGACAGGCTAGAGCAGACGTGCCAGAATCATAACACTATGGAATAAGCGGTAGAAAATAACTGATGACTGACTGACTGAATTGAACACTACCAAGACATTCTCCTCATGTGGATGAAAGTTCACCTCTTTGTGATCAAGTAAAGAAGCAAAAGTAACATATCTTGTCCTAGCACAGGAGAACACTGACCTCCACAAGTTTGCACAATTTAAAATTGGAGAGCATCAAATGCTACACACATGTAAAACTTATTCCACAAAATTCCTCTCTATTTCCTCACATTTAGAATTGCGTAACGTGCTTTAAGATATTCCAGAATACATTGCAATATACAAATCAGTACTGCTTTAGATGCAAAGAAAAGCTGACAAACAGCTTTCTTCTTCAACTGGAGATGAAGTAAATCCAGATACAAACAGGATTGCCTCAAAATAATTAAAGCAACGAGTGAGGGGTGAATGGAGCAGGAGATTGACAGACGGATCGATTCGGCTGCCGCAGTAATGAGGACGCTGTGCCGGTCCATTGTGGTGAAGAGAGAGCTGAGCCGAAGAGCAAAGCTCCCAATTTACCAGTCGATCTAATTTCCTACCCTCACCTATGGGTGAGGGTAGCTTTGGGCCATGACTGAAAGAACGAGATCCTGGATACAAGCGGCTGAAATTAGCTTCCTCCGCAGGGCGGCTGGGCACTCCCTTAGAGATAGGGTGAGGAGTTCGGCCATCCGGGAGGAGCACGGAGTAGAGCTGCTGCTCCTCCACATCGAGAGGAGCCAGTTGAGGTGGCTCGGGCATCTGTATTGGATACCTCTTGGACGCCTTCATCGGGAGGTGTTCCAGACAAGTCCCACCGGGAGGAGGCCCAGGGGACGGCCCAGGACATGCTGACAGGACTATGTCTCTTGAATGGCCTGGGAACGCCTTGGGCTCCCCCCTGGAGGAGCTGGAGGAGGTGTCTGGGGAGAGGGACGTCGGGGTGTCTCTACTGAGTCTGCTGCCCGGATGAAGCGGAAGACCATGAGCACGAGTACAGGTAATTAAAGCAATCAAGATTTCAACATTCTGGGGTATATTGACAAGTGGCAGCAAGGCCAAGTGAGCAAGTGTACAAAGACAGTTAAAAAGATGTTCTTATTTCCTGGAGACACTTCACCTCTCCAAACCTGTTTCCAACAGCCTGGGGATATCTTATCATTTCACAGGTAGACTGTTAAATAAAATGCATGACAGCTTCAAAGGTGGGAATGAGGACAAATGATTGCACATGACCAACAATACACTTTTTGCCTCCAGGTGAAAAGTTGCTTGTTGAAACTTCAAGTTCTGACTTGCAACATTCAAACCTTAATAGCTTTAGCAATTTAACAAGCTCTAGAAAGATTTTTTCTTTTGAATGGAGACCACAAAGAGCTAATGATAGTGAAAAGCTTAAAGGGCAAACATTGTCAATCTTACATTTTTTTGTTTCCAGTCGTCTTTAGGTCCTCTTTGGTCTGTTTAGTTCTTGGTCATGTTATCGGTATTAGCCAGGCCATAAACTGTGGTTGGGTTGCTCTTTCCCTTAAGTCAATATTTGAATAGGTAAATAATCTTGGGACAAAAAGTGTTTCCTGTATAAAAAGAGATTGTAGGTTTTCTGGCTCTAAGATATGATGATGTGTTCACTTTAACAAACCAAGCAAACAATGAGGGTGTCTATCTTGGTGTAATCTAGTATATAACCTGTGATTTTACGCAACATAATCAAAGATTTTTCTTTATATACAAACTATAACAATCAGACTCACTAGCAGTCAATATGTTAAATGTGTGAAGGACCCACAAATCTGTCTTGGACAGCATTCTGCAGATGTAATAGTCTGCTTTTGACTTGATGTTGACTTAGCCATTAAGGCCTGCAGCAGACCTGAAATCAAAACCTGCACAACTGTTTGGCTTGGACCAAACGTGCCTTATAAGTGTGCACTTGAGCCCAGTTAAACACTTGTATCCCTGATGCAGTTCTCGCACAATGTGTTGTGCATTACTTTAGAAGATCATCATTCAGACTAAGGTTTTAATTTTTGAAAATGAGAGTACAAATGAGAGGACAATATAAATGGGAGCAGATAAAAAGTGTGTGTGTGTGTGTGTGTTTATAAATGCAGGTACAGTTGGGTGATTAATTGGCCTGGCTAACTTGAAACAATAAATAGAGTAAGAAGTGAGTTGTTCCCATCCTGTTGACTGTCATTCTAGTCTCTTCTGGATGTCAACATTCATCCACTCTGAACACTTAATGTGTTTGTCCTTCATGAGAGTCATTATTGCAAACTACAGGGTTCCTATGTATTTTGGAAAAGTCTCAAATTTGATTTAAGCAACTTTCAGGTATGAATAAGTAAGTTTGAAAAAGAGAGTTTTGGAAAAAATATATAGTATTCCAGACTTTATTATCTATACCGTTGTATATCCACTGAGGGATTGCCTAGCTGTTTTAACTATCAGATGATGCATGATCTCAACTGCTTTTCATGTCATTGTTTATTTTTTCCTTCTCCTCTTTTGCTTTACCACTACAAAGACAGTTTTGACAGAGAGACAAGAAGAAACGTGAAAGGAAAGGAAAGGTGCAGAAAAGCAATACATGACTCAGGGCAGAAAATGTTTCCTGAGAATCAACAGTCATCTGATTAATTATTCAAATAATTACTCATCTTTAACAAAGATACATGTAACAACAGAGAGATCCATCCTCCAGACTAAAACCAGACAAAGTGAAACCCAAATTTGGCTGACATTTCTAGGTTTGACAGAACTGCTGTTGGCCCCATTGCTTAAAAAGGTATAGGACATAGTGAGGTGTTTACTAATGCACAATGTGTTGCAAAATGTGTTACATCTGAGTTTGTCCCTATGCATCAGATATGAGCTTCCTAGGCTGACTCATTCCACCATTCAAAGTTGCACTCAAACACTGTGTTTACTGGCTTGTCAACCACAAATACAGAGAAAATACTTTAAATAAAAGGGTAAAAGAAGGGATTTGCATGACATTCAGTGGAATAATAAGTTGTTCTCATAATACCAAGCCAGATTTCTGGCTCCCACAGATTGGTTATGTGCCCACAGATTACTATAAACTCGGTGCATGGATACGCCACACTAGCTCACCGAATCATCTTCCATTCCATCCTATCTACCACTTTTTCTAACACCAAGAAGCTGTCAAAGGATGTCAGGGGCAAGCTTTGCACAAGCACAGAAGGGGAAACAAAACCGTCAGGAAGGAGCTTGGTGAGAACAAATGTTAGATGACGAGGAGGCTGATAAATAGATGAGGGATCGACTCACAGCAACATGGGAGGAGCTTTTTAATTATCTGAAAGTAAACACCATCATCATCAAGAACATAATTGGTAATACACAACCCTGTACAGACTAATATTGCATGGCTCTGAACATGTACTGACCCGTCTCAAGGACTATTAACATCATGAGATTTATGGGGATGATATGTCAATTGAGGTGCATCAATTGGCACCATTAGGACACATTTGATGCCATCGGGCTTATGTTCACAGAGACAAGAAAGAATAGTTTAATTCATCTCTGAAGCTTTAGCGAGTTAACACCTCTAAAATATCGCTGTGTGCCGCACCTTGGAGTGTTGGCTGTGGGAGGGCCGAGTTTCAGGATACATGTGTGCAATGCCTTTTAGGTGTGCCATTTAAATGATTTAGAGGCGGTTAGGAGACAGCGCTGTGGTCAGATGACACCAAAACCAGGTCTTTGTTATTCACTCGACCAGCCATGTTTGGAGGAAGAGAAATGCTAAATTTGACCACAAGTACAATATTCCCACAGTCAAACAGAGGTGGAAACATTATGCTTTGGAGCTGTTTTTCTGCTATGGGTACAGGACTACACTAGGTATCAAACACACATGGCTAGTACTGTAAAATCTCCTTCACTCAACTAGAACATGGAGGAGGGTTGATGGGTCTTCTAGGATGACAATGACTCAAAACCATTGGTAAGCAGTCAGAATTTTCAGGGTATTCAGAGAAGGCCCAAAGTGGACCCAAAAATAATAATTAATAATAATAATAATTGCATGTTACAAATAAAAACTATATACGTATAATAATCAGAGGATGCATGTATCTGATATAATGGCCTAAAATGAGCTTGGCTTGAAATTTTCTGTCTATTCAATGTGCAATATTGTCATTTTGAGTATTTCTTCTCGGGGGTTTTCTGCATAATGATCTGAACTATCCTCACCATTAAACTAAATACAAGCTTAATTTCTAAAAGAATTTCTATGTCTAAAAGAAGGATTATCAACTCTCCTAAACTACCCATTGTTTTAGGGGCCTCCTGGTTACAAAAGCACAACCCCCATATTGACAGGCAAGCCAAAGAGATTTTGGGCTGGGCTAAGTCCTGCTCGGCCACTTGCCTGTCTTCTGCCTCTACAGATATTATTCTGGAGAATGACATTGAGGAGACATATCCTAATCTATCTAAGGTGCCGTCCGAAGATCATGCGCTTAAGGAGGTATTCAAAAGCCCGGGGCCCTACGGCACTTCCCCACCTCATAGACCCATGACTGTGCCATTGAGCTTCCTACCAGGCATTTTCTCCCCCTAGGGGTCGATTGTATTCATTGTCAGAACCAGAGAACCCCAAGCCATGAGGAAGTAAAAAATTGTTGATGAGTCAATAAAAGCGGGGTATTATTAGGCCCCTTTTCTTCTCCAGCAGGGGCAGGCCTTCTTCTTTTTTTTTTTGGGTGGGGAAGAAGGACGGGTTTCATTGAGACCATGTATCGACTACAGGGGTTTTTTTAAACGACATCAACCGGTCAAAAACCGATACCCTCTACCACTTATGGAACACTGCTTTCGACCAGATTCAGGGCGCCAAGACTTTCCTCTAAAGGGTTTTAAAGAAACGCTTACCACCCTGTTCGTATCAAGGGGAGGGGGAAATGAATGGAAGACGGCATTTAAAAACCCTACTGGCCCCTTTTGAGTACTTTGTAATGCCTTTTGGGTTTTAAAAAAACCAATCGCCCCTGCCATTTTTTCCCCAGGCATTGGTGAATTTTGATTTCCTGAGGGATATGGTTGAACAGTTTTTTTTTGTATACCTTGATGACATTCTGATTTTTTCTCAGGACCCCAAAAACCCCAAGAAATCATGCCCCGGGGGCTGTCCTCCTCCGTCTTCTTAAAAATCATCTGTTTTTCAAAGTTTGAAAAGGGGTGAGTTTCCCCCCCAAACCACGTTCATTCCTTGCATTCATCATTTCTCCAGACCAATTTTTAATAGGGCCCCCTCCAAAGTCAAGGCAGTCTTGGAATGGCCCTTCTCCTAACAAACCCCCAAACAGCTTCAAAGGTTTTCTGGGGTTTTTAATTTTTAAAAGACGGTTCATCAGGAACTATAGCCTCGTTCCAGCCCCTCTTAATGCTCTCACATCATCCAAGACAAGGTTTGTTTGGAATGAGACGGCTGAAAGAGCTTTTGTCAAGCTTAAAGGTTTTTTTTACGTCTCCCTTTTTCCTTTTTCTACGGTCCCCTAACCCCGAAAAACATTTTTAATGTGGGGGTTGACGCCTCAAACCCCGGGGTTGGAGCTGTCCTAAGCCAAAGAAATTCAGATGGCCGTTTTTCCCCCATGTCCCCTTCTTTTTCTAGGACTTTTGTCCCAAGCAGAGCGGCCAATTATGATGTGGGGGAACGCAAGAACTTTTGGCAGTCAAGTTGGCTCTCGAGGAGTGGAGGCATTGGCAAGAGGGGGTAAGGAACCGTTTTTCTTGTATGGACAGATCATAAAAACCCCGGGGAAGTACCTGAGATCAGCAAAGCGCCTTAAAATCCCAGGCAGGCAAGGTGGGCCCTCTTTTTTTTTGGAAGATTCAACTTCTCTTTGGGGTCTTTCAGACCTGTAGTCAAAAAAGGGAAAAACCCGGGACGCCCTGTCCAGAATACAGGAACCCCCGAGTCACAGACCTCTGGGGGAGGATGAGTTTATTCTTCCGGAATCATTGAGACTCTCTGTCACCATGTTGGGAAGTTGGAGGGAGAGGTTAAAGATACCACCAAAACCCCCCCCAAAACCCCAACTTCATGCCCACCTGACGGGTGTTTTTGTTCCCGGAAACCCCTCGTTAACCCCAAGATACTGAATTCATGCCATAATTTCACTCTGTTCTGTCATCCTGGTATCAGCGGGACGTTACAGATGGTCCGAACTCAGTTTTTGGGTGGCCATCTCTTGTCAAAGATGTCACAGATTACGTCCCCACGGCCTGTAACTCAATGTTCCCAAGCCAATTTTCTCATCGCCCTCCTGCTGGACTCTTGCATCCCCTCCCCCTTCTTCCTCGTCCCTGGTTAACACATAGCCATGGACTTCGTCAAAAGGGTTTCCCAAATTTTTTTCAAGGGTTTTCACAGTTTTTTTTTTTTACCATCATTGACAGATTTTCAAAAAAGGGTTTCACCTAGTCCCCTCAAAAGTTGCCCTCACGCCAAGGAAATGGGGGACATTCTGGCCCCACTTTTTTTTCGCCTTCACGGCAATACCCAACGAAATTGTCTCAGACAGAGGGCCCCATTTTGTTGTCACGTTTCTGGAAAGAGTTTTTTTTCCTTTGGCTGGGGATTACTGTTAGTTTGCCCCTCAGGATTTCACCCACAGTCGGAAGGGAAAAAGAAGAGGGGGCCCCAACCAAGGAGGTGGGGGCCCAAACTTCCGCACACTATGTGAGTCCAACGCACCCCCCCCCCCCCCAAAATGGTCTAAAAATTTACCCTGGGTTGAAAAATATGCTGTCAACACCCTCCCGGCTAGTGCCACGGGGTTTATCCCCTTTCCAAGTTGTGTTTTGGTTTTTCACCCCACCCCTTTTTTTCACTGTCCAGGACAAAGAGGCTGGGGGTTTTCCTTCTGCTCAGGCCGCGGCCCCCTAAGATGTCAGCGCATCGGGGAGGAAGGCAAGAAGGTCTATGATCAGAATGTCGGAGGGTTTGCAGGCACGCACAGCAAATCGTCGGAGAATCCCTGCTCCAAAAGCTAAAAAGGTGGGACAGAAGGGTTTTGGCTATCCACCAAGACCTCCCCCCTTTCTGGTTTTGACTCACGTAAGCTGGCACCCTCGTTTTGGGGGACCCTTCCCATATCCAAGATCATCAATCCTGTGGCTGTTCGTTTACGTTTTTCCTCGTGCCATGAGAGTTCACCCTAGCTTCCACGTGTCCCGGATCAAACGCCCTATGTGGTGTTCCCTCCCCGGGGCCCACCTCCGGGCGCCCCCTCCACCCGCCCCGCGTTTCTTGCTAATGCCCCAGTCTACACTGTCCCCGGCGCATCATCCGGTCCAGAAGGCAGGGACGTGGCATACTTTACCTGGTGGACTGGGAGGGCTATGGTCCTGAGGAAAAGGCCCTGGTTTTCCCGAACGATTCATAGTGGACAAAACCCTCACCTCCGGGGTTCCATCCCCCTCCATTTGATCAGCCTGGGGGGTCCGTCCGGAGCCGGACCTTGAGGAGGGGGTACTGTTTTTAGATTCTGGCCCGTCTGTCCCGCTCTGCTCTCACTCATGCAATTAAACTCATCTGCTTCCCCTGCCCTGTTTCCCCCTGTGCAATCACTGTAAAACATGCCACACACCTTCCCCAAGTTGCAGGGGGGTTTATAGGAAAAGCCCTTTCAGACCGCCAGACGGTGCCAGATTTTCGAAAACCCCCCCTTTGTGAGAGTTTATCCACGGTTAACCTTCCTGACTGATCTCTTTCCATGCCTTTGCCTTGCCTTACGGATTATTTCCCTTTTTCTTTCCCCTTGCTCCTTGGGGTCTGACGGATTGAATTTTGGATTTCGACTCTTTTTTTCCTGCCTCTGGTTTATGCCCTCTGCCTCCCCCAAATTGGCTGACCCCTCTGCCCTGGAATTCGACCCTTTTTCTGTCCCGGGGTTTTACGTCTCAGCCTAGCCACTGGTTTTATTCAGCCTGAGTCCGCCTAGCTCTCTAGTCTGCATGGATTTATTGGAAAAGAGGACAATCACAGCTCTCTGGCTTCCTGTCAAAACAGCTTCAGCCCCGTTCCCCCGGGAAAGGATTTGGATCAGTCGGCAATCCGACTTACAGTCGGGGCCGGACGCTTCCTCGTTAAACTGTCTGGATCTCTTCCTCCTCCGGGATCTGTGCCTACCCCAGCCTGAGAAGGTTAGTGGCTTTTATCTAACTCCTTGCAGATCCTGATTTTTATTCACCCACTAACTAGTCCCTCTTTTCTCAAAAAGTGGTTCCTGGAAGCTGAACTCCCTGCACTTCTGCTCTCTGACCCCTGAGTTTCTAAAATAACCTTTTTACTTATAATTTTGTGTTTGGCTGAAATTTTGGGTTCTCTGTTTTCTGGTTTTCGTTTTAAAAAGGATCCTAAAATTTTTATTTTTTAAAACAGATGAGGCCCCATCTGAAAACCTTTAAAGCCAGCTACAAGAACCCTCCCAGCACCATGCACAACAGCAAAGCGTTTTGCTGAAGGAAAAATTTATTTCACTCAAATACTTATAGCTAGGAAATACACTCACGGGTCACTATATTAGGTACATCTTGCTATGGTTTGGGTTACCCTAACCCTTCAGAACTGCTTTAATTCTTTATGGAGTAATTCAACAAGGTACCAGAAGCATTCCTGAAATGTTGGTCCATGTTGACATGTTCGTATCACACAGTTGCTGCAGATTTGTATGCTGCACATTCATGATGGGAATATCCCTTTCCTCCACATCCCCAAGGTGCTCTACTGGATTGAGATATGGGCCCAGTTTTCGTTTCCAAGGGGAAAAACACGGGAGACGGGGAGTTTTTGTGACTTGGTGCTTTATCCTGTTTGAAGTTGCCATCACAAGATCAACACACCATGGCTGTGGTGTTTAAACAATGCTTAGTTGGCATTGATGGGTTATATCGCTGCTCAGCATGAACTTCAGCAAGTCGCCTTCACTAGGTCTAGATACTTAAAAGTCTGTATTTGTCTTAAAAAGCAACTGAGCAGGTGCACCTAATAAAGTGGCCGGTGGGTGTACATGTTGCCTTTCTTAGTATAAGCTGTGTTTTTGACTAACAAACATCACACATTGGTAACAATGTGGTGCTCAGGTTCTTGTCAGGGGACACTTCATTGTGGACTGGGAAATCTAGAGACTGATCCTGTGACAACATTCACATCAAACTGCTCCATTACATTATTTTTTGGTTTCTTACAGCCAACATTTTTCAGACTGATTAACCAGCTTTAACTCTAACATGATCTGGCAGTAATGTCACGGCAGTTTATTTTTCCACTGATCCGAATAAAAATAAAATATTATTTCACCAGCAACTATTATCATTCCACATGTGAACCAGCTCGGTTCCAGCAAAAACAAAGCTTCTTCCATAGACCTCACCATTGTCCACTTATCGGAAAAACAATATTTTCTCTCTGAATTAGCCTGAAAGACAAGTACTGTACACTCACACGAGTCAGCTGGTTGGTGATTGTGAAGAGCGGGATAAACAGGAAACAAGTCGCTGTACCTCGAAGTTCATCATCAAACCTCCCAAAGCTTCAGTTTAATAACAACAACCTCTTTTAGTTTTTGTTGAAATATTTTTAGTGACTATTGGTTTTTAAAATTTTTGTACGTATGTTGCATTTTGGTTCAGATTTGTGCAAGGAAACCCTTGTTAAAGATTTTAAACCTCTTGGGTCTTTAGTGGATAAATTAAGAAAGAAATTTCTACTTGTTGAACCAAATGAAATGAAATCTGTTAATTTTATCAAAAAGATAAATCAAAGTCAAACAAACATGTTTTTGGAAGAACTTCTTAAAAGACATCCCATTTATCAAATAAAGATAATAAGATGATTGACGTGTCCTACTTGGATCCAAGGTTTTGGCAAGCAAGTCGACACAAAATTAACCTGTTAACCTGTTGAACTTGTTTCAGAGTATTGCCCTCAGGTAAAATCTCAGGTGTCACTAAGTATTAACAATCTTAACAAAAACACATGGCGCAATGCCTGTTTCTTAATGTGGACTCAAGCTGCAACATGCCTCACTGCCGTGTCTTAATGATAGCAGGCGGTTTTCTGTTTGTTGTTTGTGAACGTGTGCCACAGTTAGAGGCTAGACCTGTTGGCACATGCTCATCCATCTCACGCTGATGTGACTAGATGTTGAAGAAAAGTATATCTTCCATCTTAATGGACTCACTCCACGTCCACAGTCACAACACAGGATGAACTTTGTGCACTGCTTCGGCCGAAGTTAACTGGCCACAAATCAACATGGTCTCTATGCTTAGCTTGGAGCCAGGCCAGAGACTCAAACGGTCGGCATCTTTGACTAACTTTCCTTATAACTGGTTAAGATTCAGGCTGTGGAACACACACACACACACACACACACACACACACACACACACACACACACACAAGTATGTGTGCCCCCCAACCAAAACACTTAAACCTTTGTAGATTATTCTGGCGGTACGCTTTCCGATGATTTCTTTTTAAGTCCAAAGGTCTTGTTTCAGTACAGAACATTTAAAATATTTTGAAGCTTAATTGAGCACAAACGAGACTTTAATTTTTTTTCCACCCTGTCTTTGTCCCAGTCTGTTTTTCTTTGGACTGAAACAAAGAGGGCTTGTGTGTTTGTAGTGTCTGGGAATTACGATGAACTATTAGATTACTGAGGCTGCATTTGAGGACCATGGAGAGATAAGAAGTAGGAGAGCGGTAGAGAAATATGGGAAAAGATAAATGGAGGAGGTAAACGAGGAAGAAAGGGTGACTGGAAACAAGTCTCAACAGCTTTTGATTTGTGTAGCTTAGTGTAGCATCATTCTAAGGTCTTGCACCTTTTCCTCAATCTCTACTGGGTATGGTTGAAATCTATGTATAGTTCTTTGTGGAGATTTGGTGAAAATAAATCCTATTGTACCTTTGAAACCTATTTTAAAATAATGCCAATGCGTTGTTCGAGCTGCACAGTAAGCATTGAAATTGAAGCCAAATTGCACAAACAAACATGACAATCAGAACACAAATGTTGAAAAACACCCTGGGGCAACATCACAAAGGTATTTCCAGGTGCTATATGTGTGGAGTTTGGACTCCAAAGGCAGATATGCTCCTAAAATAGTAGCACTAAGCAAACGGCATCTCTCTGCACAGTTTGCCTTCATTTAAATTACTTATTATGGAAGCATTTAGGGGAAGCCTTGCCTATATTTATTTATGTTGATGTAAATTACAGTCTGAGAAAACTGCTTCACATTCAAACCCCAGCTGTTTACATTACGCAGATTGAGCAGAAAAATACCATCTACTGAAAACTGGTGGCAATTTTGCTGTTTTTGTTCACAGATAGAATTATTTAAAAGAGATAATTACTCCACTGTCTTTCACAATGTGCAGCCTCACTTATTCATTTAGAAACGTCATTCTCGTGTGATTCCTCCAGTTAGATGTCAGGAATACCTCATCAAATCAGGGACAGGAGTTATTTGCTAATTAACCTAATAACAAAGAAGCAAAACATTTTTCTTTCTCTTTGAACAGGTAGCCAACAGAGCAGAAATGGTTGTGTTCAGTGGAGCAACAGGGACTATAACTGGGAAGCAAAGATAGATGACAAATAATGGTCTATGTTATATCATGTTCAGCTGTGTCTTACCATGAATGTCTGTGGATGGCTTCACCAAGGGTAGCGGATCAGTCCTACCAATGTTGTGGAGAGACACGCTGGTGTTACTCTTGTCATCTTTTGGTACAAACATAGGGTATGACTTCGGGTCATCTCTGTTGGTAACTTTCCTGGTGGAGCAGCACCAGATAAATGATACCTTGGATGCAGTTCAACATGTGTCAGAGGGATTTTAAGTCATTCTACTTGCAGGATAGTGGCCAGGTCACTATGTGATACTGGTGAAGGAAAACGTTTCCTGACTCGCTCCTCCAAAACACCCCAAAGTGGCTCAATAATATTTAGATCTGGTGACTGTGCAGGCCATGGGAGATGTTCAACTTCACTTTCATGTTCATCAAACCAATCTTTCACCAGTCTTGCTGTGTGTATTGGTGCATTGTCATCCTGATACACGGCACCGCCTTCCCTTTCAGACAGCTTCCTCTTGCGTCCACAGTTAATCCTGTTGGATGTGGTTCGTCTTTCTTGGTGGTATGCTGATATTGCCCTGGATACCGTGACTCTCGATACATCACAAAGACTTGCTGTCTTGGTCACAGATGCGCCAGCAAGAGGTGCACCAACAATTTGTCATCTTTTGAACTCTGGTATGTCACCCATAATGTAGTGTGCATTTCAATATTTTGAGCAAAACTGTGCTCTTACCATGCTAATTGAACCTTCAACACTCTGCTCTTACTGGTGCAATGTGCAATCAATGAAGACTGGCTACCATGCTGGTCCAATTTAGCCATGAAACCTCACACACTAAAATGACACGTGTTCCAGTTTCATTGTCCAACCCCTGGTTCTGCGAGTGTTTAGCAGAATTGGAATACCGAGTCTAAACCACCTAGGATGACTGGTTGGGACATGTTCGGGGGTCCCAAGGCCATGGTCCCTTCTAACATTTTTTGAGAAAACAGATAAATGGAGCATTTGGGAGCCATTTGATGCATCTTTGTATAAGCATATTGTCCATTCAGTAACTGCATGTTTAGAGACAAAAATGATATAATTTTCTTTGTTTCATCATCTAACAGAAATTTTCAAGATTCAAGAGTCATTATGTCACCATAATGACATTTTGCTGAAACACCGGCTCAAAAACTACATAGGTAGTGCACAGACATTAAAAATATTTACAAAATGAAGAGCAAGCATCCTTAGAAGATGCTTGCTCTTCAAGGATGGAGCTATTGCTAAGGGACCTAGAATAAGGAGTGCTAGACTAATGCTAGCTCGCTTCCTCTCTGTTTTGTTTATTCAGGATTGTTTATTCTTTTAATAAAGGGTTCTTGTTGTTTCTACAGCTCCCTAAATATTGCTTCACTTTGAGAATTGAAGTGTCATTTCTATTGAATGTTGTTTACTGTGTTTTGGGTGTTTTGGGTTTAAGGGAGACCTGCTCACCACACAGCAGATCAAAGACAGGAAGCTACAGCAGCCAATAAAGTCCTCTTCACTGCTCTTTTGAAAAGACAAAACACTCGGCGAAAAACACTGGCTCTTTGTCATGTTGACTTTTCTATTCGTGTGTGAGAAGTCTAATAAACAAATGTCCACATGACCCTCTACACGGATCTAGACATTTTTTGTCTATAAGTACCTTATTGAAAAAGGCAGCTCTTGTCTCTGTGTCTGCACAAACCTGTATAAAATGGGCCATTTAAACAACAGTTTCACCGTCAAAAGGACTTTTAAAAGTAAAGCCTTTAAGCAACAAAGGGAACTCAAAGCACTCTACCTGCTGTTGGCCTTATAGGGAGTCCCTTGGAGCTGTTTGGTCGTTTTCCTCCAGACAACTGGCAGCTGTTTTCATTTAAAAAGATTTTGTACACCTCCCAAACTATACCAACAATAGCCTTTATCAGCCAAAGCTAGCAACTAGCTGTGGAGCATTTGTACAGAAGCATTTCCTGCTGGGGCTGCTCCACAGCAAAGGTAATCACACATGAACTCTCCAGGGTTCCCACTAAAAAGGGGTTTTCGTTTTTGCTGGAAAATGTAAAAAACCCAACCGCTTGCTTTCCCCCGGGACCATAAAATTAAAGGGTTTCTAAATTTCTTCTTCATTCATTTAATTAAAACATGTACAGCCTAACCAAACTGAAAAGGTGCTATTTCCTTATTTGTCTTGTCTTGTTAAATTACCCTTTAGCTGCGTTTAGCTGCCTGAACAACTGACCTGAAGGCACAAAGCACTGAAACAAGTTTCTTTCAAACTTTCAGCGTTTTAGCTGTGGTGTCTATCTCACCCTGTCCTTAGGCCAGCTTCAGATTTCTAGGTTTCTGTTGTACTGTGGCAGTATTAAGAGTACTGAGAGATGTATGCTGTGAGACAGATTCTACTCTCATAAAGTACAGATTGGGGTCTTTTTTTTCTTGTCATCCTCTTTGATCTGAGGCTTATACAATTTCCTGATTCATTGGCGGGTGCTTTCTGACTGGAAGGTGAGATGTGAGTCAAAAATTAACAGAACAACATACACAAACCAATAACACATGGGTTTATCTCATTCATAAGCACATAAATACACAGCCACCCGGTAACACTTGTTGCACAGGCTCAGTGCATACACTTTATGACCTGAGGGTGGAGACCATGAATGATTAATAAGGTACAAACTGACACACTGCTTACAATCAAAGAAGCAGCAAGACAGTGTGTAAAACACAAACGATTGCAGAACTTCACCTCGTCACAGGATTAATCTTTCATTTGCAATCGTTTAGTATTCAGTCTCTCTCTCTGCATGTTTACAACCTGCTGCTGGGAGTTTTTTGTATGAATGTGTTAGCATTTACAATGCACTAACCTCATTTTAGCAAAACATTTCATCATGTCAGCATACTGATAATTTTCATTGTAGCCTCTTCTAAGTTGGGGCATCGTTTCTGCCATGCTGTCTTCATGTGTAAGGATTGAGGGAGGATGAAGGTAATAATTGGTTGTTATGTTTCTGAGGAAGCCCCAAGCAGAGATGGCTGCATTCTGCAATGGCTGCTTCATTATGTAACAACTCGCTTATTGCAGAGTGTGACCAACCAGAGAGGTTGAATTGTGGACTCTCTGGGCAGGTTAAAAAAGGACTTATCATTGCTGCCGTGTTGCAAAAATATATAGCGCTTTGCAAAGCTACTGGTATCCCTAGAACAGTGGTGTCCAAAGTCAGTCCTCAAGGGCCAATGTCCTTCATGTTTTAGGTGTTGTCGTGCTTCAACACAACTGAACTCAATCAGTGCTTAAGTTGTGGGCCTCTGCAGAGCTTGATGACATACTGAGGAGGTAAATCAGTCATTTAAATCAGATGTGTTGGAGCAGGAACAAATTTAAACATGCAGGACAACGGCCCTGGAGGACTACAGTTGGACAACCCTGCCCTCAAACTTCTTCCAAATTTTGTCACATTTCAACCACAAACTTCTGTGTGTTCCACTAGGATTTTATATGTTCAAATTGTAACTGCTGCTAGTTGTTTAACACTAAACTCTATCCCCCACAGGGATCCATGGATGCTCTTCTTCATCCTCCAGTCTTCTCCCCTTTTCTCCCTCCTCTCCCTCTTTCTTGTCCTCTTTGTCTGAGTCCCTCTGTAGCCCCGGGACTTGATAAACACAGTTGATCCCTGGCCTATGCTCAAAGCACTGAGTGTTTGAAGGGCAGCCTTTCTACTGATGACCTTGTTTATTCTGCCCGCTTTCCGTCAGCCGTGTTTAATGTCACCAAGGCCTTTCTCTCCCCTGAAAACACACACACACACACTCTTTATTCATCAGTTGTGGGGGAAAAGGGACAAAGAAAGGGAATGGGGAACAGACAGAAGAAAAAGCAACTCCATGTGTTTTTGCCCAGGCAGGGAGGGAGGGTTAGCAGAAATCAGAGCTGGATTGATCTTGTTTAAAAAATGTTTTTGGGTGTGAGGGGTTGTAGTGTGTGATGTGGGATACCAGCGTTTTGGGGACAGCACTATTTGGCATCTTGTTGAGAGAAAACCAGCATTCCCTCAGTCCAAACGTTGCATATGTGGGCATTATTAGGCCTGTTGGAACAGTGGAGTTTGTGTGCTGCCACTAGAACACACCGATTAAGGTGCAAGATTTGTATGCTGTGTGAGTGTGGTTAATGTTAAAAGTGAGCCAGCACTGTAATCTGAGTGCTGACAGTCTAAATCCCCTGTGGGAAAGTAGCTTTTTGTGTAGTTAACAAGAAAAGCATTTGAGCTAGACCGCTCGCAGCAGTGAACAAATCATTAGATTGGAAAACATATAATTGAATATTGCTTAATACTGAAGTGGGAGCTCATGATTTGAAAAAAAAAATAAAGCAGTTCAGCAGGATCAAAAGATATCCTCAGAAAAACAAACATTAGCACTGAGGTGAAGCTTTCAGTTGGTTGGTTTGACTTTGTTTTGCTGTAAATATATGTATGTATGTATGTATGTATGTATGTATGTATGTATGTGTGTATGTATGTGTGTATGTGTGTATGTGTGTATGTATGTGTGTATGTGTGTATGTGTGTATGTATGTATGTATGTATGTATGTATGTATGTATGTATGTATGTATGTATGTATGAAGAATAAATGTTCATCTTTTTTATGGCTCTTTCAGCTCATCCACTCATTTTTTCTATATAGCCCAGAAATATATGTTGAAACTTGGTTTGAGGATATTTCTAGTCCAAACAGGAAATTAGAATGATACACCCTGTAATTAATAGCTTGTAGATCCACCTTTAGCAGCAATAAATTAAAGTAGTCATTTTGCTATTGTAACACCTTTATTCTTTACTTATTAGCCATTGTGCTGAAGTTTTATCCCACAGGGGATTTAGACTGGCAGCCCTTCGATGACCCAGTTTGAGCCAAGCTTCAACCGTGGGACAAATTGCCTCACATTGGTATACATGGTAGAATCAATGACTGCAGAATCCCCAGGTTCTGTGGCTTCAAAACAAGTCCAAATATTCACAAATGGTCTTGACAGTGTTTGTGCTGTGTTCTTTGTTTATTTCACATTAACATACATGTGTAGTCCAGGTCAGATAACTTCCAAACTTTCTGCTTGTGAGTAGCCACATTGATTAAAATCAGTTGATCAAGCAGAACAGAACAGCTAATCTTGGGAATCCTGAAAGCGTTATCCTTTCTGTGACTTTTAAAATCCACAGAAGACCTAAGCACACACAAAATAGTTTTAGTATTTAAAAACCTTTTAAATTATGTGCATCATGTGTTTCTCCCTCGGTAGTGTTTCTGAGTCTCAGTCAGGACAGGAAGTAAATAAGCCTTTCAAAATATTTATTCAAAATAGCAATAAAACATTGTCTTTTCTTACAAACAGACCCAATCCTTAAACAGTTATAGGGCCTTTCCATCAATCTTGTACTGGGTCGGTTCCTAACTAGTTCTTTAAAAAGAAAGCCAACTCAAAGCCTCATCATTACACCATTAAAATCGTCTCTCCAGTAAAAGATGACCTGGGGTGGACAAACACACCCACACATCCTCAAGGTCTGGTCGGTTCCCCCCACCTCCCTGTTATACCCAACACTTCCCGCCCTGCAAAGTTGACAGAGAATATACAACAGCTGCACATCTGCAAGCCATCCCAGCTGCTTGCCGTTGAGTCCAGCCGGTCATATTCTGATCAGGACACAAAACTGCGTCCACCAAACTCTCCCCTCTCTAGGTCAGGACATCTGACTGAGGTGCAGGCAGGATGAGGCATATAAAAGGAGTTCAGCAGGAAACCCATCGTCCCATTTCATGGTCAGGGGGACTTTATTGTCCGGGATCGGTGCAAAGCGCCCCAAGTTCATTAACATTTTCTAACTGTTACAGGCTTTCTTCACTGATGGACACCCCCCAGGAACTCTCATCTCCTGCAACAGGGGAACAATACTTCCTATTCTGAAGCATTACCATTTAAATGGTGCATACAGTTCAGGCCTGTTAACACTCATCTTAATGGATCTTATTTGTGTGAATGAGACACAGTAGGGAGAGCAGATCTGGATGAAGCTTCTGTATATTTGCATATTTCATCAATCTGCCAACAGTTGTCCCTGGGTGGGCCGGGCATTTTAGTGTGTGAGTGAGTGTGTGTTTTCCACTGTTGTGCAGGCAGCTGATCTCTGCTGAAAGGAGATGGTCTGTGAAACCTCATCAAGAAAAGAAAGAAGTGAAGGGAGTACACAGAAATTGTTGGGGGCCTCAGCTCTGCAGTGCTTTGCCGGTGTGTCTGTGAGAGTGGGAGCTGTGGATGACAGTAAGCCCAGTGCATACACACCGCCATCTGTGATGAATGGGCCTACCTGGAGAGAGGAATCCCCATGAACTCAAACTCCCAGTTTGATTGCAAACAGATAAAGCTGCATCAGGAACACAGTCATCATCTGTCTTATCGCTTTCATCACGCAAACACACACACACTTAATGTAATCCATGGTGTGCTTTTCTCCATGGCAGCCAGGGTGACTCCTGTTTACTATTGAATGATGCAGACAGCATATCAAATGCAATCTTTGGGCTTCTGTTTGTGACGTACAAACCTGAAAGTTGAGGTGGCCAACCGGTAGAGAAAGAGAAAGAGACT
>JAHHUM010002360.1:204247-256483 GCA_036173005.1 Crenichthys baileyi
AGCTCCCTCATCTGCCCCACATCAGTGAGGGGTTGGTGAAGTGGAACCTGAAGCGTGGGGACATGAGAGATATGAGTCTGGGACAGCTGCAAGTCATAACAAATGACTTGCACTCACAGATTCAGAGTGAGTCGATCACACAACAAATGCATGTGTGCAAGATGTTAAACAACCCGAGAAATGGAAGTTCCATGACCTTCCAAATGTTGTGGTTGCCTATGATGATGATACTGTTAAGCAGTCATAATTTAATTTGCTCTGGTAGTTTAGTGGGGAACAGATTAAAAAGAAAACAATTCACCTGGAACCATTTATGGGCTTTCTGAAATACTAATTAGTTGATTATCTAATCCAGATCTAAATGAGGAGCTGGTGCAGTTGTTGCTAATGAGGGATGAGCTGCATGTGGAGCAAGATGCTATGCTAGTGGACATAGAAGACCTCACCAGGTATTATTCCACTTGTAGCATAGATTTAATGTTTGAAGGTGGTGAATTTATTAATCATTAACCTCTGTTCTTTTCTGCTGCAGGCATGCACACAGCCATCAGCGGCACCCAACAGAGAAAGCAGTCTCTAAATAAACATCCTATTTACACGTGTCCATCTGCATGCCATCCAACCTCCGGTACCACAGACTGTTGCTGGTGTTTTGTGTTTTTAACCCAAGCAATCATGATGATTTTTGGAAACCCCCCCTCCTTCAAAAAAGCCTATAGTATGAACATGCACATCCAATTTATCGCATCACATTACTCAGTGAAGAAATTCCCCAAACCAAAATCAAAAAAGAATAAGATCACTAATTTCAACATGGACACCAATGAGTTGATACATCCCTCTCCATTCCACTGCACAAAATAAGTCATGCTATTTATTTGTCAGGATGGGGGAATCCTTTTGACCCATTTGTATTGGCGTTTTTTATTTAGTTTTCAGTGATTTTTGCACAGAACCCTCATTTTTGGGAATTATTCTCCAGCCTTGTTTTATTATTTTTTTAGATCACAGATTTAAACCTCTCCAAATGTGCCACATCAAACACTTGATTCTATCGACGTGCTCTGTGTATTTGTAAAATGTATTATTTTTTTCACTATGAGCACTGTATCAAAGCTGTTTCATTACTGAAATTCACTTTTAGCATCTGCTTGGAATAGACATTTTGTTCCTATCAATATGGTATTAACATGAGTATAGTCTAGTTTAAAAAAAATTGAGTTGTATTAAAGTAAAAACCTCTTGATAGGAAATATGCAAAATCACATTTTATGTATTATTTATTTATGCTAACCATACAACATATCAGTTATATATTAACAAATAACAGTCAGAGAATAATCTATTTTGTCTGTGTAAATGTTAAGAGACTTTATTTAAAGAATGAATAACTTGGTTAGATCCGTTTGGTGTTTTCACACTCAGCTTTTTAAGAATGTCGATTCACACAAAGATAAACTTTATATTGTTTGCTTCATTAAGAAATGTACTGTACAATGATTGTAATAACAAATCCAGTAGTAATAAATGTTTCAATTTTGTGAACTAAAGTGGTCTGTGTTCAGTTGGATTATCATTAATTTCAGTTGAAAAATTCCATCATTAATTTCAACTGAAATTAATGATGGAATTTTTTTCTTTCTATTCTTATTTACCAAAAGCCTCGCACTAATGGGTGGTGTGACTTTCTTGAAACCAAAAGGCAGAGTAACAATCTAAACTCTCATTAACACATTTATTGTGGAGCTTTACAATTAGCCACTGCTGAGTTTCTCTCCCCAGTCACACATTCACGCTTCTGAATGTGTGACAGCTTTTGAAAAACCATCACAGAAAGCAAGCGGGAAACAGCTCTGATGACAATGATAAAAATACCTCTTAGCTGACTTACAAAAAACTGATGTAAGAGGTTATTAATAAATCGCGGCTAAAGCAAAGTAGGTTAAAAACCAGGTCAGTTATGCAGGCGGTTATATGTAGAAGAGTACACCATTGATTGTATATTAGATGGATCCAACAGTTCTGGTAGAAAAATACTGCTATTAAAATGAACACATAACATAGACAAGAAGAATGAGAAAAATACCTCAAATACATAGCTGGCGCAAAGGCATAAGCAAACTAAACTCGGCTTAAAAGATTTGTTTACAGCAAATTTTAAAGAACTCTAAATGCTTTAAAATTTAAAACATAAAAAACTTACATTGAAAATAACTGATGTATTTTACCCCCTTGCCTGCAGGGGGCCCACAAGAACCTCACACAGAATATCCACCTATGCATAATTTGATAGCTATGCTAACATTAGGGCTGTAAATACGATTTCTTGTCAATTTAAAAATGTGACTCGCAATGCATTATCCAGTTGCTGTCAGCATGCGACTTCATCTGGTGAAATGAATGTAAGCTATTATTAGTCCCATTAGTCCCATATATGGATATCTTTGTTTTAGGCATAACACCTGTTAACACCTATTAATTAATTAAAGATGGCTTTTAATACCTAGTAGTGTGACACTTTTTACATGTATTTTTCTATTGTTTCTTATGTTTTCATTCATTCATTCATCGCATGTCTTTTTTTAATGTTAACACTGTTTTATTGCGTGTATTTTATTTATTTTTACTCACTTTAAAGCACTTTGGTTACCCAGTGGTTCTGGTAAAGGCAATACAAATAAATTATTATTATTATTATAACCTTGTCTTCATATTTTCTTCACTGCTTTTTTGTTTAATAAATAATATAACCTGGAATTTGGACCCAAACTAATGTTTTGCTTAAGGCTTCATATTATTTTTCAGTAGCTCTGCTCAGATGACTTCAATGAAAATAAAAGAAAACTCAAAAATTATACAACAAATTATCATATGTTGCCACATTAAATAAAAATGCTAAAACATTACATTGAATACCACTATCAAACATTGTATGATTTAATATTCATGTAAAAATGGGATGTATTTTTTTATGTAAATATAGTAATACAATTTCTTTAACATCGAAGTTTACTTTACCTTTGGACTCTTTTTCTTTTTTTTGTGCTTTGGGAAATATTGAATGGAGCCCTTTTCCTGACAAGCAGTCTGACTGTGCAAGATGAAAATAGCATACAAGACAATACATTTCACAATCATCAATGCAGAGCTACACAAAGTGTAACCTCAAAATAGGCGTTTTGTCCATTGTTGATGTTATTTCCAGTTCACCAAAGCATTTATCAACGTAAAGGGGGAAAAGGAAATTACACAACCTTGATGTGGGCACTTTCAGTTTGCAGTTGTTTTTTTTTTTTTATCAAAAAAAATCCCTGCATTACTTGGGGTATAAAACACTTGGGGATGCCTTAGTTGAGACAGATCCACTCAAAGAATTTCACCTAAGTCCAGGATGACACTCATGAAGCTCTGTGAGTATAATGTGACTTCACTGTGGATCTCAGCAAGAAAATAATTAGAAGATTTGAGTTTTTAACATTGCTCTGTGTTATTTCCAGACTTTACTCCAGTGCTGCTGCTCTTGGCACTCAGCTGTCCTGTATGGGTGGTCAGCCGGTCGCTGCCAGTGACGGACAAAGGACAGATGGACAACTCCTGTGTTTTTTATGCACGGATGCTTCTAGAAAACATCACCAATGCTCTAACACAGGTAGGCGACTCAGTGAAGGTGGGATTCTACATTGTCTACACTGTACTTGGGTATTAAATATCTGTCCTTCTAACAGCCAAAGCTTTTCAGCGGGATCAACTGCACAAGTCAGAACATGGAGCTGAACTTGGAGACCAGAACGCCGACTGTGTGTTCGCCACAGGTACAGGCAAAATATTCACATATCATGACAGTATTTTGAATTTCAAAGAATTTCTTTAATGTAAAAAAAAAAACTATCCTACATATTAACTTCTTATAGCAGCTGTATTAATGGGTTTTTATAAACCGTTCAACAGGGTTCAACATGCTCTGAGATAACTACATCAGCTTTTGATCAGGTAGGCAGCTCTATGTTACACATATAAAAATAATTACCTTACTCAGTTTCAATTTGAAGAGATTAAAATCTCTTTTTTACTGCAAATAAAATTTGAGACTCTTTCTCATCACTTCTTTTGCGTCTGATTGATATGTTTCCTGTTTTTCTGTGCAGGAGTCATGTACTATGGACATCGGAAGGGATCTGAGCCACTACTACAAGTTTCTCTCCGCTCAGCCAGATCCTGACAGATTACTTGGTTCTTCTGTTCTCTACAGCCTCAGAGAGCTCATGGTTAGTCAAAATTGTCACCATCTCTTTCTGAACTGATACTTGGTGCTTTTGTAAGCTTTACAGTAATAAACATGTACTTTTTTTACACATTAAAAACTGAGATTGTTACTATAAATTATAAAAATCTTACTGAAAAACTGAAGTGATTTTCCTTTGTTTACAACAGAATTGCTTTAGGTCGTCTCTGCCAACACCTTCAATCTCAAATGAGGTAAGATGTCTTAGCTTTTCCGTCAAAAAGTAATAAGGACATATATTTCTGATAAACCAGAGCACATATTTTCCAGATATTTCCATAAAACCTTAATGATGGCTCTGTATTTCTTCAAGGCCCTTGTGAAAGTTTCCAACCACTTTGATGAAAGACTGAGCCTTTGCAAAGTCATGAAAGGCTTCCAGGTCCGCACCATCACCATCAACCGAGCCATTGGCTACATGGTGAACCTCGGTGAACACACTAACTAAATCCTCACCGACCTCCAGGGCAACAAACAGGCAACAAGGAACCACTTGTCAAACGCATAAACTACATCAGTGTTACCTTATTTTTAAATCCAGCCAAGAGAAACACTGAATATATATTTTTTAATATTGAACATATTTATTATCTTACACTGTGATGCTTCTATATAACATCCAGATGATGTGTAAAAGTGTACTTTTATAAAGAATATTTATGGAACATGTGATATTTACATGTTTTTCTATTCAGGACTATTTATTTTAACTATTTATGTTAATGTTGGTTACTTGGTTCTAAATAAACATTTTTGCTGCATAATGCCTACTGTTTTGTCCTCTATTTGTCATTGATTTACACCTTTTTCTACTTAAAAAATATGATGATTCAAATAGGTATCAAGACCGGCAGTTACATTTAAAACCTTACTGATTAATTTCAGTTACTGGGATTTACAAACTATAAAGAGGCATGCAAAGTGTTCATTTCCCTTGAAAATGTTCACCTTTTGTCACATTTTCTCACATTGCAACCACAAACCTAAATGCTTGTTTGTAATTACAGCTGTAAGAGTCTGCACACTAAGTGACTAAGGTTTATGACCATTCTTTGCAAAATAGCTCATGCTCAGTAAGGTTGAATAGAACTCATCCACTATATTGCCAAAAGTATTGGATCACACCACCATATCAATGAATTCTGGTGTTTCAATCACTTCCATGGCTGCAGGTGTATAAAGTTTGGTGTGGAGAAACTTGACTAGCCTGCATCGAGTCTTGATCTCAACCTTCTTGAACACCTTTGGGATGAATCAGAGTGAAGGCTGTAATCCTGGTTTTCTCATCTCACTATGAACACACTCCTAAACCTTGTGGAGGATGTTTACAGAATAGTAAAAGTTGCTATTGCTGGCAGTGGTGGGTCCCTCAACAAATTGGACCCCATTGATTAGGAATAGGATGTCATAAAAGTTCATGTACGTGTAATAGTAGACAGACAAATACTTTTGGCAATATAATATATGTGAACATAATTTTTCAAGTCCTGCAAGAGATTTGTGATTGGATTTAGGCATGGGCTTTGACTGGGCCATTCCAACACATTAATATGCTTTGACCTGAACCACTACATTGCAGCTCTAGCTGTGTTTAGGGTCAGTGTCCTGCTGGAAGGATAACCTCTGCCCCAAGTCTTTTGAAGCCTCTAAAAGGTTTTCTTCCAGGATTGTCCTGTATTTATCATCATCCATTTTCCCATCACTGCTAACCATCTTCCCTGTCCCTGCTGTAGAAAAGCATCCCGACAGCGTGATGATACACAATAGGGATGGTGTTTTTAGGGAGATGTTATTTTTTGCATGTATTTTGGATGTAGGCAAAAAATAAAGAAATTTGGTTTCATTTGACCAGAGCATCTTGTTTTACATGTTTGCTTTGTCCATTTAGCCCACATTTGTAAGGTTTCCCAATAATAGCTGTCATATTGACAGCTCTCAGCTCTCAGCTGTGGATGTCTGCAGGTCCTCCAGACTTATCATGAACCTCTTTGCTGCCTCTCTGATTAATGCCACTCTTTCCTAGTTAGTTGTGCCATCCGGTTTCCATTTCTGAATGATGCATTGAACACTGCACTGTTTAAAGCCGGGATGATTCTTCGTCTTCATGATGTTGTTAGTAGTAATTTGGAAAGTCCAGTGTAATGGTAACCACCCTCATCATCATCGGGATTGTCATAGTTTATATAGAAAGGTATTGAAAGTCAGGTTTTGGGCTCAGATTAAATTTGTCTTATAACAAAGAATTTAGATTTCTCTTGATTTTGTTTGGTTTTGACTGGTACCAAGACTTGACACCAGTACATGCAGAGTCTACATTCTTTCCTTTGAAAAATGATGTTAAGAAGCACGAATGATGTGCCAACATAAGTATCAGTTTCTCAGAACATAATGACATCACCTCACAAACCCAGTCATTCAAATCCTGAACAGTCTCTAAATAAACACCATGAACTGTCAGCCGTGGGCGTAGGTCAGTTAAATGAATGATTTTTCGAAAGTGCAGGTAAACTGCCTGTTAATGAAAAAAGCGTACTGAAAGTAAATATTTGGCTTCTTTGTGGCTGCTGAGGCTGAGAGAGACCTATGATGTTATTACCTCAGAGAAGGTTGCAGACTTGGTGGATCACTCCTGTATAGAGAAATCTGACCATGTTTATGAATGAAACTGAGGCAGGCTGTCTGTTTAGAAACCATTTAAACCCAACACAAAAACTCAAATGTCTCTAATCTGTTAGCTTGGGTTAAGGAAAATGTGCTTATAGGGTTAATTAAAAAAAATATTGTTGTATTTTATATTCCTGTATGTGTGTGTAGCCTGTTAAACCTGCAGTCACTAATTAGTACACTTAAATTACATTTCTCTTGTAAACATTAAGCATTTTATTTGTTACAGAGAAATTTTCCATTAACATGCAGGGTTGAATCTTGTGCAGTTATACATATAAATGAGTCTAAGACATAATCATGACCAACTGTGACTAAATAAAACGAATATATCTCAATGTAATATAATATTTGTTTAAAAAAATATGATTGAATCTAAAACAAAAATCCAGAAAATCACATTGTTTGATTTTTAAGTAATTAATTGCTTTGCAAATGGGTAAACCTGCAAAATCGGCAGTGTATCAAATGCTTATTCTCCCCACTGTATATTGTTTAATACATAAATGTAACAAAAATAGCACCATTTCATAATTTATTTACTCATTTATTAATAAGCAAAAAATTCTTCAGCTTGATTCATCTATTAATTGGGAGAGAAATCCTTTAAAAGTCTTACATTTTTCAGCTGTACAACATTCAGCGAACTTTGTTACGGTTTCTGTTGTTATCAAAGAACTTAGAAAGGTTCTCAACATGTTTTCCCATGTCAAGCATTTTGTTGTAGCTGTTTTCACCTGTGCTTTTTCTTTTCATCACACGTTAACGTTTACTTGTATTTAGATGTCTCTACATGTGATCACACAACATTGACGAGAAAATTTTAAAATGTATGTTTTTTTTTCCTGTAAGGTTAGAGCTTTATTACAGATATGCTCATTTCAGTTTTAATAAAGTCAAAATGGAGAAAAAGGTTTATTTTTATGAAAAACACTACTTAAAGTCATTGGTTTTAATATTCTGCTGCAGTTTATTGCAGTATAAGTTTCAAAAATACTTTTCAAACTTCTAACAATTTCAGAATTGTTATTTTGGTAGTGCTTGTAGTATTATTCATTCCTCCATCTTTAAGAAAACATAAATTATTAAACCTAAAAGCCAAGCATCAGAAAAACTGCTGATATTATTTCTTTAACATTCTTTAAACGTTTCAATACTATCAACAACATCCAAGTGAATTTGCCTCTTAAAGAATAAGGTTGTTAAGCTTTATTTTTCTTTAATGGTTGTTTAAAAAATTTAGGGCAAAGATAAATACAAATGGCACATTTTTCTGAACTTTATAAAAGGATACATTTTATATTTTACATCCAAATGATCTTTAGAAATACACATTTTGTCAAAGTATTTCTATAACATTGACGTCATGTTGATTTTCTGACTTCTAATTTTGATGTATTTTATTTTATTCTAAAACCAACATTTTTTCTGCATACTACTTTTTTCCACTCATAAGATTAAGATTAGGATTAAGCTACGAATACTGAATAATTTCAGAATTAACGGTGCTTTTCACAAACATTAACTATTATTTATGAGAAAACCTTCATTTGTTTGTGCCGCTTGTCAGTTCCAACTCAGCTGTTGATTTTGTGGCCATAGAAATACATGATAAAAGACATGTGAAAGTATATTCCTGTAATCACCACCTTGATTGTTTAATTCACCCTGAATGCTTAGTTTGTGCCTGCCTCATTTGGAAAGTCCAATGTCTTACAAGCAGTTGAACCTAACCATAACTGTAAAAAGCTTTGGGGTTTTAATAGCACTACTAATAGAACTCCAAGAGGAGTGTGTCCTGTAGACCACACAGTGGAAGATCCAAAATCCCACTCATAAGAATCCTTCAGAGGCATCCCATGATGTGCAAACCTTGGGAGTGACTGAGGTTGGTTATGTGAAAGAGTTTTCGAATGTGCAGGTAGTCTGCCACCTGTTATTCATAATACAGTACTGAAAGTCAATAGTTGGTTTTGTTTTGTCAGTTTTAGTTTGTATTGTTTCTATGTCGTGTGAACAAACACCACTGATAGTTGTGGTTGCTGAGGTTGAGACCTGTGATGTAATCTCTGACAGCATGGCAATAGGGAAAAAAATCCGCCAGGAACAGAACATCTGAATGAATTTATTGTTATTGTAAATGAACACATGTTACACTTTAAAAATGACACTTATCTGATTTATAAACTAATTATAATAACAATCAAACATTTGTTGTTTTGTTTTTTAAAGAAAAAAGCTTTAACAATCATTATATAAATGCAAGAAATATACCTTAAATCCGCTGTAATTTAATTGTTAAACCAGAAAGATTTTCTTTTTTACCTATTTGAATGTTTGGAGATTTCATTTGCTGTTATAATACATGATTGTATTTTATAGGTTTTTATCAGCATAACATTTTTTTATTTTAATCTAACAAAATCTTTGCAATAAATCTTACTTTTATAAACCTCGACACTACCATTTTATTTAAGTAAAAAGAATAATTCTACAATCTGTCTATTACTGAGAACCATATACTCATACATGTTAATCTTAAATGTAAAGAATATTTTTTTCTATCTAACCGTCATATCCTTACGGTCGCATGAAATATGTGTAGTGAAACCACCAAAAGTAGAAGAAAACGGTTTAATTTAATAATCCCAGTATTAAATTACAATGGAATATCATATCTTACAATGCCAGCATTAAACAGTAATACTTTACTTTAATGAAATTACTAGTTTTACAGATTTTCTACCAAAACTGATTTTTTGAGAATATTTATTGTAAAAATCTAAACATTTATTGGGTTCTTTAGCAGTTCTTCTGAAATATTTTTGTGAGAAACTGAAACTAATGAAGTCGTGAACTCTTGACAAATGTGGGTTTTTCACTCGTCAGTATAGGAACCTTTTGATTAAAACTCAAATCACAGAGAACTTGCAACTCGATGTGGACTGTAAAATGGTTAAATGGTAAATAGCCTGAACTTGTACGCCGCTTTATCAAGTCCCCAGAGACCCCAAAGCGCTTTTAAACAACAATCAGTCATTCACCCATTCATACACACATTCACACACTGACAGTGGTAAGCTACAATGTAGCCACAGCTGCCCTGGGGCGCACTAACAGAAGTGACTCCAATCCATGACTGCTTAGACTTCATTTATGTGACTTACAGAAACCCACTACCCTCCACCCACCAAAAATTAAGGTGTTATTATATCAATCATTAACATCATGTTCTCACACAAATTAGTTCTGAAAAAAGTAAAAAACTACCAGGATTCACAGTGGCATCTTTACTTGCTTCATCCGCACAGGAGTTCAAACCTCAAAATGACTAGGGATTCATAAAAGTTGTGAAAATATAAATAAATTGTTTAGCAAAAAAACTTTGCATTTTTGAAGATGTCCCATAAAAGTATGTTTACATACCAACAATGTTATGGATGTGTGCAGTTCTCCCATGCACTGGGGTCCCACAGCTGATTTTTAAACTACTAATATTTCTTGTTACTTCAGACTTCTATTATTCAGTCCAAATAACGACAACAAACAAGTCAATAGTCAAATAAGCTGTTAGGGAGGATTTGGTAACCAACACACTCAACTCTGCTGTTTAACCCAAAAAAGCATTTTCATTACAGAAGTGGCAACATTTAAGAAAAAAACAAACCAGTTTTCCAACAGTATAAGATTTATTGCCAAGAAGCTGTAATAAACAAAGATATAATCAACCAAACATAAATGTCATAACTTTTTGAGATATTTTTACATATGTTAAAATAACCCTTAAAGTCAGAGGGTAAGTTATGTAACAAACTGATGGTATTTTGGTTTACTACAATGAGTACTTAACATTCCCATGCCACACCAATTGTGCCTGTAAAGGTTATTGTGGAAGCTCGGAAAATGAGCTTTGTTGCCATCTAGTGGACAATTAGGCATACAGCATTTATGACAGCATTTATGACTGATAGTGTGACTACATCCCAACAAATTAATAATTATTTTATGCAAAAGAAACAAAGAAAATAAAAACTGAATACACTAAGAAGCTTTATTCAGCGCAAAGTAAGTAATAAACACGTTCATTCACAGCTGGCAGCGGTCATAAATATTCCTCACCAGGTGTGTCTGAGGAGCCTTAATCACCTGCAGCTGCAGCCATATCTTCAGTGGGTTCTGGGCCCAGTCTCTTCCAAACGTGTCTGAGAATGGACCGCAACCTGCGACGAATCGTGTCCTGGTGGCTCATCGTCTTTTACTCACTTTCCACTGTAACAAAAGGTCGACTGGATTACAGCCGGGGTTCAAGAGCAATAAACCCACAAGCTTTGGTCAGAGCATACGGAGGAGTTCAGCCTCAGCTGTCGGCCATGAAGCAGCAGCAGCAGCAAAGCGCGGAGCTCAGTGTTCGGCCTCGACCAGTCGTGGTAAAGTGTCACCCGGATTTTATGGAGATTGTGGTGCAGGCAGACATGTTTGATACAGGCCTAAAGGTGGACGTTGCACATCTTCAACTGGGCTCAAACTCTCCGAGCGAAGGGACTGAATGCGGGGCGGTCCAGTCAGGAGAGGAGGAGTTCACCATTCTGGCCCGGTTGACAGACTGTGGGACCAAACTCTCTGTAAGCACTGTTCAGTACCTAATGAAAATGTGGCCTTCCAAGCAGTGTAGTTTTTTGTGTGAATGACTCCCTGGGCGATCCTGTCTTCTAAGCTTAAAACTTTATCTGGGTTTATCTTCTACGAATGAATTTAAGGACTTACGAATTAAAACAAGACTGCATACCTCCACCACCCAATGTAGAGTCACTGACACGATAGAAAATAAATCCTGCATGTGGGTCACCACCAAAATTTAATGGATTCTTCCTTGGACTAGGACACATTTGGTTAAGAAGAAAAAAAAACCTAAAACTACAACCACACACAAACTCAACTGAAAACATTACATATGTTGCGGAAGTAAGAATTCTGTGTTCATTGTAAAATGAGTCAGTCCAGATTTTGTTTGACCCATTAATGTAACCTGTGGTGTCCCTAATGTGAAAAAACTATAAATGCTCATTGTTAAGCATATATTAAAATGTTTCACGAATCTTTAGTATGGAACGATCCAGCTCAGGTTTAAATGCAGGTGTATTTTTATTTTTATTTTTTTATTCACCAGTCAACAGAAGACAAGATCATCTATTCCAATGTTCTGAACTACTCACCTAAACCTTCATTAGATGGATTGCTCAGACTGGATGTAGCAGCTGTACCAGTTGAATGTCATTATGACAGGTGACTCCTGCTTAGAATAGTTGGCACACGTGTTGCAGAACCCATATTATCTAGTACAGTTTGCATGAGGCCTATTGCATTTTTAAAACCATATTGTCTGGTTTCAGGAGGTACACTGTGGATGGCCTTTCTTTGTATCCCACCTGGGTTCCTTTTGTGTCCATAGATTCTGTAGATGATCAGATACGCTTCAACCTGCAAATCATGACCGGTATTGAATAAATTCTATCTTTTTATGGACCATGGGATACGTTGATGAGGACGTGTTGGGAAAAATATGGTGTTCTTTTTATTGTCTTTGCAGATGACTGGCAGTTCGAGAGAGGATCTTACACATTTTTTGTGGGTGATCCCATTAACTTTGAATTATCTATTGTTATGGGTCACCACATGCCTCTTCGAATTTATGTTGACCACTGTGTTGCCACAGCAACTCCTGACGCAGAAGCCGCTTTAAGATACGACTTCATTGAGTATTATGGGTGAGCTGCGGCAAAAGATCTAATGATACAGCATGAAAAAAATGCCCTTTTTTTTGTAAGTTAAACTTTATATCCATTTCTGCCCCAACAGATGTCTTGTTGATGCTTACCTGACAAACTCCAACTCGCTTTTCTTGCCAAGAGTTGAGGAGCACAAGCTGAGATTCCAGCTAGTGGCCTTCAGGTTCCACCAGGAACCCAGTAACGAGGTTTGTGATTTGCTTAGTATTCCACAGACACAAATTGGTGAGGCCAATGTAAATGTCTATCAAACTTGATGCTTCTCTGTACATTGGTAAATTAATTCAAAATTGGATACAAAATGTCTTATGGCCTGCATAATCATGGGGGAAGACTGAGCCGTACAGCAGATGCTTGTTGACAAACCTTAACAAGGGGGTAAGTGACAAATGGCCAATGCAAAAGAAGCTGACTGTTCATGGTGCTGTATCGATGCATATTTATTAAGTTAAGTGGAAGGTAAACATTTGTTAAATAAAGGTGTGCAAGCAACAAGGATAACATTTTGAAATAAATTGTGGCGTGAAACCCATTCAAGAGTCTGAGGAAGATTCGCACGGCGTGGGTTGCATGGGGAGTCGATGCAACAGGTTCCACCATAGACGTATCCAGGAAAGAACTTCAACTGTCACAGAACAAAAAGGACTGGACTGTTGCTCAATGATGCACAGTTCTGCATTCAGATGAATACATTTGACAATCCATGATTTGAGGAGCCATCTCATCTGCAGCTGTTTGGCCATGCTGACAGGCTTTATGGAGAGGCTGGCTTGTTTTTTTTTTGTTTTGTTTTTTTTCCCCCAGCAGAACTTGGCAACTACCCTCATTGCCAAAAGTACAAATACCTCATTTGATGACTGGCATCACTGTGCTTGATTGTCCAGCCAGCTGGCCTGACCTAAACCCCACAGAGAAACTATGGAGTATTGTCAAAAGGGAAGATGAGACACCAGACCAAATATGGAATAGCTGAAATGCTCTAGTAAAGCTTCCCTAAAACATCAGTAGAGCTTCAGGCTCATTGCTTTCATGCCATGTTTTTATTGCAGTAATCGATGTAAAAGCAGCCTCAACCAAACCTGAGAGAATATACTGTATAGTGCATGGATAATATTTCCAACATGCTGATATTTTGTTATAAGAAACCTTTTTAGTCCTAACCTTCTAGTTTTGAGAAGGTGAATTTGGAGTTTTCGTTTAGCTGTAATCCATAATCATCAGAAGTAACTGTAAACATTGGTGTGTGTGTGTGTGTGTGTAATGAATCAGTTTCAGTTTTTGAATTAAACTTCTAAAAAAAAAAACTGATGCATTTGTTCTGAGAGTTCAGATGTTTCAACATTTGTTTAAATCGTTTTATCATTGCATATTCTACTATTAAAGTAATTTTGAGTGAGGATCCATTATGTTGGAGGCATGTTCTATGTATGATTATGGTTTAAAATTTGTTTCCTCTGCCTAAGGCCATGCAGATGAGGTCAAATTTGGCCAGTAGGTACTTGAGCAGACAAGCTACTTTTAGTAAAGTAGGAAGAGGTCTACAGTTTTGCTTGTGTGTGTATATATACATTTTTTTTATCTTGACATTAATTTTTGAGTGTTTATTTTCCTTAAACCATGGCCCAAATGAGCAAAGAGAAGGTAATTTAGTCTACTGAATGGGGTTAATGATCCAGTCTAGACTGGCCTCGAGTATGAGATTAAGTTAACTGGGAAAGTATCAGTATATTTGATATGAGCAGAGTTGGCTAATTTGCATCATTAGTTTTGACCAGGTCATACAAACACTTCTCTTCCACAGATTTACATAACCTGCTCTGTGAAAGCTGTTCCTGTCACACTGGCTGTCAACTCTCAAAACCGGGCATGCTCTTTAATTGGAAACCGGTAATTTTTCAAGTTTTTTCTACAATACACAATTATTACTGCTAAAATATCAGTACTGCATCATCTACCCATTTGAGTATTTTTTTCCGTCTTGTAATAAAGTACTTACAGTATATTGCCAAGTATTTTGATATCCATTTTGTACACTAGTTGCATTTAAGACTTTATCTCTTCTCCAGATGGAAGTCAGTGGATGGAAATGACCAGGCATGTAGAAGCTGTGACGTCTCTTACCGTTTTGAGAAACCTCAAACCACAGTACCCCCCAAAACCATTACCAGCACCAAAGCAAGGCCCACCATGACTACACCGGAAAGTTTATTCCAGAGTAAAGCTCAACATCAGCCAGACAATTACTTCCACTTCCGTCCAGGAATGTACAAGAGACAACAGAGAAACGTTGTCTACAAAGAACGTGAGTACAGTGAACTCCTACTTGGTGACATTTTCTTTTTCCAAAGATTGTCATATGAATATCCTGACTTTTTAAATCTTACTAGATAAATCATTTATTGCTTCAAACCACTTGGTAAAGCCAATAAGAATCATTTTTAAAACAACCCTATTTCTTTTTACAGACAAAATTGCCAACCTTGGACCTCTTCTTGTCATGTCACCCAGAAAATCATCAGATTCTCAAGAGGTGTATCAACAAACGGAGAAGACCATGTGAGACTGGGGAGACCTTACTGGAGTGTGAATGAAATGATTTTTGGACAATCCACGAAATATGCAAATGCCAATATTGATCCCATCCCTCAAATGACTTGTAATAAAGTTCTTCCTTTGAACTTTGTGCATCAACTTGAACTCTTCTGTTAAATCCTTGCATATTGTTTCAACATTTGACAGCAGTTAAAATGCCTAAAATGTCATTCTTGAAGCCTGAAATTTGAGAATTGTTCCTAAAGTGACCCAAAATGCATTAATGGGACTATTAAACACTTTTGTAATGATGCTTCAGAGATTTTAAAGGCACCTGAGCTGCTGTTTTTGACTGGGGTGAGGACCCCAAGGTTTATTGCACAAAAGGCTGTGTATTTGATCCACAAAGGTGAGGAGGCAGAGAGCAACTTGGTTTTTGCTTGAGTAGCGTTGCTTACAGAGCATTTGGTCCCACAGTCTGTCACCTGGGCCAGAATGCTGACGCAAAGGAGAACAGATTTTTTTTTTTTGAGAGGAATGGGCAGCAAGGACATGTTTATTGAAAAACTCTTCTTTCTCCATATCTGATGGCAGTAAAATATGTAATTTGGATTACTATAGAAGAGTAGATGCATCCCATGTTTCTGACATTTTGTCAAAATGGCATTAAGAAAATGGATGTTCTTCACCTGTCTATGTGGCTTCTGACACTGTGAACACAGTCAGCATTGGAAGCCTTGTGGCTGCTTAGCCATTTGTATTGAGATGAGTAGCTTTTGGTTACTATCGAATATGATTCATTGCTTGGCTTTTTTTTAGGTTAATTCAGAGTGACCGTTTCCAGACTGGAAAATTGAGGTTTTGCTCGCACAAGAGTTTAAAATCCATGCTACCTCATTTGTGGCATGTCCTGAAATGCATCACAGATGGTAGGACATTGGGAGATTAGATGAAGGTAACAAAAAGGAAAAGAACCAGTGCAAGTTCCAAAGCTCACTCAAAATGAGCAGTTGAAGTCAGCCAGTCTGCTTAAATGGTCAAGTGTGACTGATATTCCTTTGTGATATCACTTGTGTTTGTCTGCATCACTCTTGACTGTTGCATCTTGGAAACATTTTTTCTGCACACCTGAGACTGCACACCCTTATCTGGGAACCTGCTGTGATCACAATAGGCAGGTGACCTATCAGCCATTATGCTGAGAACGGGACCCAGCTTGGATCCAGATGAGCATTCCATTTAAACATCGAAGTCTGTTGGACAGACTGTCATCTGCTCCCCTCCCTCAGAGGCCCAATGCCAGTCGAGACAAAGGGCTGAGAGTTTTTTTGAGAGAGCGTGCATAAAAGGTTTGGATTCCTATCCTAGCTGCAAGCATGGGACCCTGTAGGGGCAGAGCTGATGTTTCCATGGACCTGGCATAGGGGATGTTCTGTTACTCTGCTCATCTGGTACTCAATCAGAATGAATGTGAAGAGCGAGGACTTGAAGCACCCTCTTTCCTTTACTGTTTTCGTTTAATCAGTGTGACAGAGAGAGGTACCCCCAATCCTTGTGGTTTTTAGTATAACAAAGGCCACCAGTGGGCTCTAGATGGACAAACTTGATCAGTTTATTTTACTTAGTGCCCACAAAGCCCGTTCTAAAATGGCCACACTCTAACACTCGGTAGTTTATTCTAGCCTCCCCAACAACCCCGCACCAATCCAAACCTTTGTGAGGTGCCTTGAGACGACATGTGTTGTGAATAAATAAATAAAGCTGAAGTGAAAAAAAATTGAATAGAGATTGTGGTTAATAAAAGTGGAAATAATTTTACACAAGGTTTTGTAATAAATGAATGAATAACCACCAGTAATCGACTACTTAAAGGTCAAACATTTTTGTCACACCTCTGATCGCCTTGTACAAAAATGCATTATGTAACATTAACCTACTGCCAGTCTATAGTCATTGGTGTAAATGCCTATAGCAATTTATTTAGCATTAGATTTCATCTTCAGACTCTTTAAGCCACAGAGAAGTGGAAGTCAAAAGAATGTATTGTGTATGTAATGCAAACAAACGATGCATCTCTCAGGCAAGAGCAAAGATTCATCTGCAGAAACATGATACTGGCTCTTGTCAATTTAGAAGGTATTCAGACATGCTTTTAAGAGCCACTTCCTGCCATTACAGCCCACAACGTAATCATGCAGTCATTTCATTGATTATCTTTGCTAAAGGCTATGATGTAACACAAACGCTGGCTTCAGACCTGCCAGTAAAACGACCCCTCACAGCCCCAGCTCTTTTTCTTGCTTATTGCTGGTTATAGTCACAGGTCTGCAGTGCTATTGTTTTCCTGTAGCCTAAACAACTGTCCATTGAGTATTGATTGTTCCCTTTTTTTGTCAATTAAAGGACATCACTTTGTGCTTTGTATCGACGGAGCAGTCTAAATGGACCAACAACATTGCATTGCGCTGACCCAGATTGACCTGTGAGTGAATACGAAGCCTTACTGCAAATGGATCTTCCTTGTACTCTTGCCAGAGAAGAGTTTTAAGCTGTTTGGAGTTAAATGCATCAGCGCCCGGAACCGCCGCCGACCCCCACCGATTCTTCTGGGAGGGCGTGTTAAACGCTGTCCAAGAAACAATCCCACACGACTACTCTGGGATACTGACTGGTCTTACGTCCACTGTTTTGGATTCCGAGATAATGTCTGTTTCTACGAGTCTACTCGTAGGTTTCATGCGCGCCTATTCTATGAGAAAGGAGAGAGGCATATGACTGGGTTTACAACTTGCTGACACACTGAAAGCCAAATACTTCAATTAAATGGTAAAGATCGGCTGGTTGGAATATTTGTGTTTTTCTGAATATGCTAATTATTCCCGTTTGTTGGGAATTTATGGTGCAAACGTAGGAGCTTCAAACTGGTTTCTTTTTTCATGCTTTGTTTTTCCTCTGGACATGCGGTGACTCGTTGATTGCTCTATTTTAGTGTTTCAATTCGGGAATCCTTCAACGCATCATCCATCCACACTTACACCTTTAAAGCCTGTTTTTTTTTTGGTTTCGATCTCAGATATGTTTTCCAGCAGATGCGGAGCACTGATAGTGTTCAGTGTTTGCATCCTCACTCGCTCACTTGTTTCCTCCATCCGAAGATGTGGACTGGACATCTGCAGGGATGACAAGATCTGCTGCAAAAACACCACGTCCGCCCCTTGTTGCAACCCCCGTGAGAACATGACTTACTACAACATCGCCATGGTCACCCGCAAACTTTCCGGGGTGCTCATCATGCTGCTCCTCTTCGCTCTGGGCTACTTTATCCAGAGGATGCTGTGTTCCAGGTCCAGGCAGCACAGCCTGCCGCAAAACCGACAGCCGCCGGTCACCACATCACAAGAGATGCTCATGGAGAGCTGTTCACGGGACACCTTGGCTGATCCACCTTTAGCTTCTGCTCCAGCTGCAAAACTGCCCACATATGAGGAATGCAGGGATCTCCCGACTTATGAAGAGACAATGACGGGTGGGAGCCGAGGACGAGCGGGTCCCTCCAAGATGAATGATGAGAACACTTTTTGATCAGAAGTTAACTTTAAGACGTCAGTACTATCTTATCACTTAAGCAACAATTTATTCGAGTAAATTCACCATATGGCACTGTTTGACCAATGCTAAGAATTTATTAACTTTTTACTGATCAGATTAAAATAAATCGACCAGTTAGTCTATATGCTTGCCAAGTGCGTATTTTCCCTTTACGTTTTTTGGAAAATTTCTAAAATGGTACAAAGTTGTCGCTCTTTAAGTTTCAATAATGCAATCTATGAGATAGCATTATTGAACAAAGATTCTGATACTGGCCCAAACCTGAAACAATAGTGATTAAAGCAGTGTATTTATTACCGGCTGCCCCGTGGTTGCATCTCAACTCTGAGGATTACATATCAGTTCCATGTACGCTGATAAAAACAAGCTGTTGGAATTTACACAGTAAAACTGGTTATACATTTTATTTGGGTAGATTTTAATCAATATTTCTGAGCACACATTATGTAAGGTTAACAGCTAGAAAACATTTAAATAAATTAACATTCAAGCAGATTTTTTAATGCTCAACTAAATTAGTTAAATTTAAACTATCATTTTGCCCATCTATAAAAAGAAATAAAAAAATGAGTGGTTTCACATTACAGTAAATAGTAATAACCTTTGCAATTATTCAGATTTACAAACATTTAAAAAGTTTGATATAGCTTTAGCACTTTCATCAGCATTATACAAACTACCATTCTTCCTCCAAAACAGAAACCTTCTCAACCACAAATCTGACAGTTTTAACTAAGTTGGTCTATTTATTCATAATATGACCAATACACATATAAGCATTACCATTCTCTGCTGGACACAACGAATGAGAATAATTTTATTCGGGTTGTTTTAACCAGTTTGTCTTATTGAGATCACAGATCTCGTTTTGGCCAAGATAGCAGCAGCATAGTTCAATAAAATCTCACAACAGAGTAGCAAAATACATAAAGGCCCTTAATTCATCCAGGGACAAAATTTTTTGCAGATGCGGTTCAGGTTGAAGATTGTTCCAGATATCAAGTGTCCAAATCCCATACTTTTGTACTTCTGGTCATACCCTGTTTTCAAAACTGTCCACTAAACGATGATAGTAAAAGTCATATTCATATTTCAAATGTGATGTTAGGCAGCAAGGGTAAGCCTACTATAATGATAGGTTTCCATTAGTGTGGAGCTGACAGTGATATCAGTTCACTTAACATTTCCGCTGAAGACCAAACAAAACGTTTATGAGAAAATCTGTAAACAAAAAGTTAATGCTGTTAAAATTAAACCATTGTGAAATATGACTAAAACGTATTATGCTTATTTAAAAAGTAACATCTATTTTTGCAGTGATATACCCATTGAACTGATTGCTGAGTTTGCTGTTGGCGCAAATAAGTTAAAAATGACACATAGGCTCCAAATGAAACTTATTGTTTGCCAGTGTATCGCATGTTGTGCACTGTATCCTTGATATTGTCTTTGACAGCTCCAGTCTCAGAAGGTAGTTTGACCATTTGGACCACTCGCCGAAAAGCCTCCTCGACTCCGAACCCAGTCGAAGCGGAGCAAGGCTGGACTAACCAGTCCCGACCCGCGCACATTTTCCTGATGTTGAACCTTTCCTTCATCTCCGTGACGGTCATCGCGCCGCTAACGTCCTGCTTGTTGGCGAGGAGAATGACCGGGCAGCCCCGCAGGTGATCGCTCCGCAGCGTCTTCTCCAGCTCACTGCGCGCCTCCTCCATGCGCCCCACGTCGGAGGCGTCCACCACATACACGACGGCTCCTGCATTTTGGTAATAGTCGTGCCAGTGTTCGCGCATCTTCCCCTGACCTCCGACGTCCCACATGGTCACGGCAATATTCTTCCTGTTCTTTCTGGCGTTTATCATCTCCACGTTAAAACCGATGGTCGGGACGGTCGACACGCTGACGTTGTGTTTCATTTTGTAGAGGAGAGTGGATTTCCCAGCATTGTCGAGACCGAGGAGAAGGACTTGAACTTGAGGTTGTTTAGACATCAGGTGGCCCATGGCGGTGTGGATTCACGCAGTCGCTTTAATCGCGTGAGGGGCAGCCGCATAGCCGGCCTGGTGTACTGTTTGCACAGTGCGTTGCCCGGAGTTTAATAGATAAGCCGTTATCTCCACGCTGACATTCACTGTACACTGATAAAGCCCGGAGACAGGGGCAAAGTTTCGACCTATCCCTTATTCACAGTGGCACGATCATTCTTGCCAATCCTTTTTCCAAATATAATCAGTTAGCTTACTGCAGTTATGACAATAAAAATATTTACGCAGACGGAGGGAATAAACAAAAAAAAATCCACTCTAAACAGTTTTAATGGCATATCCATTCAATTCAGAAATTTTTTTATGTAGACTATATGCGACCATCACAAAACAAGAATACAAATATTTACGTCTGTCCCTGCTAAAGTAATAAAATCAAGTTGCAAAGGCAGTTAAGACGTATGAAATCATGAAAAGTATTATTGCAGTGCAAACAACAGGAGGCTTCAAATAGGCTACTGGATGTAAACATCGGTGTGGGGCACACATCTTTCTGCAAGAAGTAAAAAAAAAAAATTACACAAGAATAATTTTCAAAAATACGTGGTCTGACTTTAATAAAAGTGGGTCAGTACCGATTCTTAAGTTATTACATTCAAACTTAAATATCACAACATAATGAATAAAATCAGTTTTAACGTTCACTGCTCTAGCAATGAAGATCAACAGATAAAAAACAGAGAAAAATAAATAAAGCTTAAGTCAGACTTCAGAAGGTTTTACTGAGACACATTCCTACCAAAGTGTATCCAGCACTTTAACTGACTTGATTCAGACTTGCTTATTAATAATATAATATTTTCCTCAAATTGTTGCGTATAATCCATCCTTAATCTAATGGATCACTGTCCAACTAATAAACAGCACATGGCAGTAGACAAGCGTGTGACTCATACGAGGCCATCTTCTTCAAAACCTGGTATTATAGACAATAAGCACACAGTTATACTTAAATAACCCCAGTGATCAGTGTTAAAGCCTGCTGCCCAGAGTCAAACAGGCCTTTATGATCGCCCCAGCTCAACACACTGCGGTTTAGTTGCACATGAGCTTTAGGGAACCTGAATCAAAGGCACCTGCTGGTATTCAGTCATAGCTTGACTGATTCTTCAGGTAAAATCTTCTGCATCCCGCATGAAGACTTCTTTTCCCATCAAGATCTGGTCCATTTTTCCCTCGGTTTCACCCACACACCGCCAGTTGGGTTATCCATCACGTACACCAGTCCCTCTGTGTCACGGCGACACAGTGGCCAGGAGTGGGGTGAGGGTTTCTCTGCGGCCCGGGCTGAAGGGTGAATACAGGTTGCCAATGACGGAACCTTTCTCTGAATGCGGACCACGGAGGGTGGAGTAGAGCATGGATCCTCTGGACAAGAACGCTGGAAAATAACGCGGGCTTCAACGGAGGATTTGGACCCATGTTGTCCCATGCTGGATAAAACTCATGCAAAAAATGGATTTCTTGACAGCACCCAAAATGAAGTAAACTGGGCCTTTTCCTCTGTAGTCAGTACCCTCCTCTTATTTCACTTATATACCCTCCTCTTATTTCACTTATATATGGCAAGTATATACAGCAGATTAAAGTGTTCCGGTAAGACTGAAGTGTGATGCATTTGCTTATAGGGTTATAAGACACCAATATGTGTGTGTGTGTGTGTGTGGGTGGGTAGGGGGGGGGACATTGCGATCAGCTCAGCTCATGTTCAAGCTATATTAAGTCTGTTCTGCTGCTACACACCATCTCTGACCTTGAATCAGTGGGGCCACCAAGGGGCACATTGTCCACCCCTAGAAATTGCTAGAATGTCACGGTGTGGTTTGTGGATGGACAAAAATGCAGACAAGAGCTTGGGAAGCGCATTCTGAGCAGTCTTCGGCTTTATTCAAAAGGGTAAAAAAAACATACAAAAACACGATAGGTACAAACCAGAGTTAGATCCAGACACTGCAGCAGCTCATGGCATGGACGAGGGTAGACATGGGGTTGTGAACGACGTGTAACGCAAGGAACCCACAAAACATAATTAAACAAACAAACTAATAAGCAGAGAGAGAACAAAGGCAGGTAATCAAAGGAACTAAGGACAGGTGAGGCGAGGCGAGGAGGCAGGAAGGCAGAGGGAACAGGTGAACCTAATACAACTAATTAACAACACAATGAGCAGACCTAAAACAAAACTATAAACAGAGATAATTAAAACATAAGAATCAAGAATAAACATGAACTAAAAGAAACTGAGATATTAGAGGGAACACAATAACCTAAGGCCTAAACACTTAACAAAATAGGAACCAAAAGGGAACCCTGACTAAAAAGTAAACAAACCCAAACATAACACTGACTGAACCAAACTGAGGATGAAGCAGAGGAGAACACACTGGGAGACAGAGGAAAACCAGAACTGTAGGAAAAACAGAAAAATGAATACAAAACCATAAACAAGAAACAAAAACAAAACACAAAGTCCAAAATGTCACATCCTGACAGTACCCCCCCCCCCTTAAGGTCGGATTCCAGACGACTAAAGCGGCACACAAAGTCCAAAACAAAAACAACCCAACCAGGGTCTGGCGGAGGGGGCCTCTGACGGAGGGCGAGAGTCCAGCAAGCCAGAGGCAGGTCAGTAGACGATCAGGAGGCCTGCCGTGGACGAGGGGCAGGCGTCTAGGAGGCCGACGGCGACAGAGATGCAGGCGTCTAGGAGGCCGGCGGGGACAGAGATGCAGGCGTCTAGGAGGCCGGCGGCGACAGAGATGCAGGCTTCTAGGAGGCCGGCGGCGACAGAGATGCAGGAACCTACGAAGTGAGGTCCTAGGTGGTCTGCGGTGTGGCGAGAACCACGGCGGAGGCTTGAACCCAGGCAGGAACCTTGGGGAACTGGAGTCAGGCTCTGGTGTGTGTCAGGCTCTGGTGTGTCTGGCCTGGAGACAGGCGGGTGTGTGTCTGGCCTGGAGACAGGCGGGTGTGTGTCTGGCCTGGAGACAGGCGGGTGTGTGTCTGGCCTGGAGACAGGCGGCTGTGTGTCTGGCCTGGAGACAGGCTGGTGTGTGTCAGACCTGGAGACTGGCTGTGTGTCAGAGTGTGTGTCAGGCTTGGCGTCAGCAGCGGCTGACCTGGAGTCAGGCATGAGTTCCCTGAGCACCCCCCAGAGAAAACTAAGAAGGTGCTCAGGACCTGGTCGTGGAGGCAGCCCGCCCACGGGCCCCTCTGGAACATGGCGAGGAAGTGGAGGCAGCCCGCCCACGGGCTCCTCCGGGATCAGGCGAGGCAGCCCGCCCACGGGCTCTTCCGGGATCAGGCGAGGAAGGGGAGGCAGCCCGCCCACGGGCTCCTCCGGAATCAGGCGAGGAAGTGGAGGCAGCCCGCCCACGGGCTCCTCCGGAATCAGGCGAGGAAGTGGAGGCAGACCGCCCACGGGCTCCTCCGGAATCAGGCGAGGAAGTGGAGGCAGACCGCCCACGGGCTCCTCCGGAATCAGGCGAGGAAGTGGAGGCAGCCCGTGGAGGCAGACCGCCCACGGGCTCCTCCAGAATCAGGCGAGGAAGTGGAGGCTCCACGGGCTCCTCCGGGATTAGGCGAGGTTCAGAAGACCCGGCGGCGGCCGGCTGTGGCCCTGAAGACCCGGCGGCGGCTGGCTGTGGCCCTGAAGACCCGGCGGCGGCCGGCTGTGGCCCTGAAGACCCGGCGGTGGCACTCACGGTGCAGCGAGGGCGACGTGGCTTGGAGGAGGTGCGTGCTTGGGAGGAACGGTTCCGACTCGGCCCGAAATCCAAGGCAGCCCAGTCGGTCTCAGTGAGACCGACTGGGCTCATCTCCTCCAACAATAAGGGCCCATCTCCTCCAACAATAAGGGCGAGTGAGAAAGTTCCATCTCCTCCCCATACATAGCCCGTAGCGTCTGCTCCTGCTGCTCTGTCTGCTTGGTCCTTGTGGTGGGTTCCTACTGTCAGGGTGTGGTTTGTGGGTGGACCAAAGCGCAGACAAGAGCTTGGGAAGTGCATTCTGAGCAGTCTTCGGCTTTATTCAAAAGGGTCAAAAAAACATACAAAAACACGGTAGGTACAAACCAGAGTTAGATCCAGACACTGCAGGAGCTCATGGCATGGACGAGGGTAGACATGGGGTTGTGAACGACGTGTAACGCAAGGAACCCACAAAACATAATGAAACAGACAAACTAATATGCAGAGAGAGAACAAAGGCAGGTAATCAAAGGAATTAAGGACAGGTGAGGCGTGGAGGCAGGAAGGCAGAGGAAACAGGTGAACCTAATACAACTAATTAACAACACAATGAGCAGACCTAAAACAAAACTATAAACAGAGATAATTAAAACATAAGAATCAAGAATAAACATGAACTAAAGTAAACTGAGATATTAGAGGGAACACAATAACCTAAGGCCTAAACACTTAACACAATAGGAACCAAATGGGAACCCTGACTAAAAAGTAAACAAACCCAAACATAACACTGACTGAACCAAACTGAGGATGAAGCAGAGAACACACTGGGAGACAGAAGAAAACCAGAACTGTTGGAAAAACAGAAACATGAATACAAAACCATAAACAAGAAACCTCTGGTTAACAGTAAACAAAAACAAAACACAAAGTCCAAAATGTCACATCCTGACATAGAAAGTTTGTTATGAGAACATCAGAGAACAGAAAAGATCATAAGGAACACAGAACACAACGAACAACTCTGGGGTAAAGTTGTGGAAATGTTAAAGGTACGTTTAGGCTGTAATATATCGCAAACTTTGAACATTTCGAAAAAACAAAACTGTATAGCTCGTCAATAAACTCATTAAGATGTGGCTGAAGCGAATCTATTGGAGGCAGCAAAATACCTGAGACTGGAGCAGAGGTTCATCTTCCAGCAGGATGACAACCCTAAACACACAGCAAAGCTACAATGGAAAGGTTTAGATCAGGGCTCTGCAAACTGTGGCTCCTGGGCCACATGTGGCTCTTGATGCCTTCTACAGTGGCTCGTCATAACTTTGTCCAAAAATTTTTGGGACCTTAGAAAAACATAAAGTTAAAATGGCACATAATATTGCAAAGCTAACTCCTGATATAGATAAAAACATATTAATGTGTAATGTGTTACCTGCCCCAGTTAACGTCAAGACCTAAATGCAATTCAAATGGCAAGACTTGAGTATAAAAATAGGCAGAATTTTCATGTGCTAACATAAGAAAAATCAGCTTATTTTTGGTATATACATACTTGTAATATAAACTTGTAACATAAACTAACATTGATTAGACTATTAACATGTGCAACAAAACCTTTTTAATAACAGTGTCTTAGAAATCCTGTTAACACTTTTGTATTTGATGCGTCACACCAAGTTTATTAGAGCTACCCCCCCATCTAATTCCCCTCTTATAAAACGTTTTGGAGGCACTCTTGCCTTGTGGCCTTTCAGTGTGCTGGAGCAGGGAGAGCTTCCTTGCAGGCATGACATAGAGAAGGAGCTATTCCTGGCCTGACTGAAGCATACCGGGTGCTGTCCGACAAGATGACACATTTCCCAACTTTAGACTCATGTAGGAGCCACAGTAAACAGACAGATTTACAACGTGTTTATTTAGACCCTGTAATGAGAAGACAGATGACTCAATTTCCCAAACAGGTGACGAAAAGCAAAATGGCAGAGCTTTATCTGACGACAATTGCCTATATTTTCCTATTTGGTGAGCTGTAAAAATAAAACTTAAAACAAAGTAAATAATATTGATATTTAGAGTTGTTTACATTATTTGTCAGGCTTCTGGTATTATACAATTCCAAAAATATGCATAGTTTACAAAGAAGAACATGGTTTTAATACTCAGGATTCCATCTTCTCAGAGGAAAATGCTTTTATTGTAAACTTCTGCTGAGGTACAGAGGGACAGAGATTAAACATACGGTATACTGATCTGGTGTGATCTGCCGGAGACATCCAAAAACTCAATAAATAAGGCATCAGGTAAACTGGTAAATAGTAATATTCAAAAAAAAGTTCTCATTGTTGCGCTCAGCTGATAACGTAGTCATAGTACACAGTGGTAATAGTTGAACTGAAAACAGTAGTAAATGAAGCGTGGATTACTGGAACTTTCTCTGACATGTGGCTCTTCCCTATTAAGTCAGCTGTATTACCAGCAGCATTCCCTTCTGAGGCAAAGAGTTCATAGTGAGTCATCTTCTCATTTGTTTTAGCAAGTCTTGTGGGCTCATATGCTCAAAACCAGCGTCTGATAAACCTCTTAAGTACAGTACTTTGTTTATTAACATGGAGAAGCAGAAGCACATGCCTTGATGCAGATTGGGGAAAAAACACTTTAACTAGCATTTAACTTAGCATTTTGTCCATAATTTCTCTTTGAGTACCACCCACCTTCTGCAGACTTGAAATATGGCTTTAAAAGAAAGAGTTAAAATAATATTAATACTTTAAAAAAAAATAATACTTAAAAAAAAAGTTATTTTCGTGAAATAAGGTTTCAGTAGGGGTCATTCCTCAAAGTAAAGAGAGAGAAAAAAATCTACGTAAACCTTAACAACTCCATCAAAGTGTGTTCACAGAAAATGTTGGACATTCGGGACATTCAGGGACACCCAAAGCTTCTGTCACACTGTTTCTTATCCTGCTTCATATGTTTGTGTATCTAAAAATAGACTTCACCTGGGTCTGAACATGTAGAAGTGCGGTGTATTTTGTGAAAAATGAAGTCCTGTCACATCTATGCAGTATGTGTGTGGCTTGATGTCTCATTTTGTAAGATCACTGTCTCATTTTCTTTTCCAGTTTTACCTGACCATCTGAGAATGAAAGCACAATTCTCTATAAATGGTCTACAAGTGTTATTAAACGGTAAAAAATGTATTAGTCAAATTAATCAAAAAAAAGGGCAGACTGCCCTGCAGTTGGAGCTCCTTGAAGCACTCAGCCAAGGTGAGTGTATCTTCTTAAGCACAAACAGAGCATCTGCATGTTGTAGCTTGTGATGGTATTACCAGGTCATTGCTAAAAAAGTTAGCAGCTCTTGCAATGATTCCATAGCTTCTCAAAGCTGCAGGACTAGTGACACAAGATTTTTGGACATATATAGAAAATCCTTGGCAGTCTGATTTAACTGGAGATTAGAACGTGTCTTTTCCACTCAGATGCATAGGAAAGCGATGCCAGAGCATTACTTATTTGCATGTCTTTGTATGCATTTAAAACACATGAATGACACACAACAGCATACCTGTTGTAAAGGTTTGGTAAAAGTTTGCATTACATAATAGGATGAAAGACTATTATTAAAATAACCAATTAGAAATTCAGTTTTCTTTTTAAAATCTTTTTTTGAATCTAATTTTGGGAAGACAGCTTACAAATGTAGAAACGTGCTTCTTAAAGAGTTCAATGAACAAAGAAGGAACTGCAAAGTCAAAGCTAGCGTGGTCTGAAGCCCTATTAGATGTGTCGGCAGGTTATTTATAGAATCCATGCAGTTCAGAATGCATGCTGAATGCATGCTAAGGGTGATACTTTCTACACAGCAACCATTCAAGTATGCAGGGGGTTTGTTTTGTATACTCAAAGGTTAGATCTATGTAAAGCACTGCTTCAAGTTAATTAAACATATTGGATCCACTGCAGCCTGGTTGCATTTGATAAATGATGTCTGTTCAAGAAGAAAGATTAGATACATACAATTCAGAGCAGCATCGTATTGCCACAAGCTGGATGGTGGTTTTGCAGTTGCATTTTAAGCACCATCCCGTAATAACATATTTTCCCGTAAAAAGCTTCCAATGGAGCTGCACTGTCCATGTGCAAGTTAAAGTAAACAGAGGTAAAGCAGTCACAGTCTGGTATGTGCTGGTTAAGAGAAAATTCCCTGTGTCTGTAGTAGTTCTGTACTTATTTTTTAAGGAATTGATCATTCATTCCCAGGTTAGTTATAGTATGTTTAAATGTCCTTTTCATAATCAGTTGACATAAAACATAAGTTTGATTTTACATGTGAGGAAATGTGTGCCACAGGTACACTCCTCAGCTTTCCTGTTTCTTCCAATGATCTTTCTGCTGCATCCAAATGAGGGGGAAAGCATCATTCTGATCACAGTGTGAGCTCTAAACCCCTCCCCTATTGACCGACCTTGCTACTTCCCCCAGCTCCACTTTTAAACTTCACCACCATGACCGTGATGTTGTCGGGGCAGCCGCGGTAGAACGACTGGAGGACAATGCTCTTGGCACCAAAGTGAGGCTCGTCCAGCCGCTCACGGACAAAGCGCACTGCCTCCTCATTACTGAAGGCGTCCCAGAGACCGTCAGATGCTAGGATCATGAACTCTGGCTGCAGTTTGTCCAGGTCAAAGGTCATTATATCTGGGTCGGGAATGACCACATTGAGGTTCTTGAGAGGGTAGTCCCCCAGGGAGCGAGACATAGCCAGGATTCCTTGAACTCTCCAGGATCCATTAAAACTGATGAAGCCTCCTGCAAGTAAACATTTAAACAAGGTTATGCAAAGAATCTCTAAATGTGTTATCAGAAATCTATTGAAAGGATCTCAAAATTATGATTGTGATCATGAAAAAGCTTGTAGATTGTAGCTGTTTAAAAATGCATTAAAATAATAAATAAAATGATTATTTGACAAACCAGAGGAAAAAATAGCACCAAAAAGCTTTGGTGCTATGGTACCAGTGTAGAAAAGTCATGAGGTAAACTGACAACTAAAATTGCGTTAAATTGGGAGAAGGTTCTTCAAGAAACATAAATCATATCGCACATGAACTGGCCATCATAGAGATCCTAAATTAGCTAAGAAATATTAAGAAAACTGGAAAAACTCGAATTGCTAGCAAATAAAATGTTATCTTATTACAAAATCAGAATGATAACAATGCAGAGTTCACTGAGATATAAGGGTGTGTAGTGTTTTTCTTGATGCAGTATATTTGAACAGAATGCTATTTTGGATTTCCCCTACAGATGGCGGCAAAGAACCCTAAAATGAGAGGGAAGGGTGGTGCAGTTAAATATTCTGGATGCATTGCAGTACTGTCTGAGCATATACCTGCCCTCTTGATCCTCTTGCGCTCCTTAAGTTGATATGGTTTGTGGTCATGCGACAGTGCAACAGCATTACCATCTTTGTCACACAACACCCCGCGAGAGTCTCCAACGTTGGCCACAGTAAGCTCTCTGTCTGACAGCAGCGCCATCAGGCATGTTGTACCTAGATAGGACATTTAAAGGGAACGAAAGAAACCAGAGTTTGTGGAAATCACATCATCTGTTCTTAACAGTGAGCTCAAGATTTTGTTTTAATTACCCTGAGGGTAAAATATTGAAACGATTAGTGTTGCAAACAGTAAATGTTAATGTAAATTTAGCTTTAACTAATATGCTTGAGTTTTCATTAAAATTAATTAAAGTCTTCAGTTGACCTCTTGTTTTTTTCCTGAGTGAAATACAGTGCCTTGCAAAAGTATTTATACTCCTTAAATGTTTGACATTTTTCACATTACAACCACAAACTTCAGTGTATTCACAACAATTCAAATGTAAAGTAAAAGGAAATGGATGCAAGTCAAAATCTTAAAAGTATATTTGTATTCATTTTTCAGAACTTTCCCTGTATGGTGTTTTTAGGGGATGATGTAGAATGGTGGTTTTCCTAGACAAACAGCGTTTTGCATGTAAGCCAAAAAGATCCAGCCAGTCAGCCATGTCTTGGTAGGTTTGAAATTGTTACATTCTCTTCCCATTTTCAGATAACAATCAGAACAGCGATCTGCCTGACATTCAAAGCTTAGGATGTAATTTTATTTCCTAAGCCTGCCTTAAATGTCTCCACACATTTATCCCTGACCTTTCTGGTATGTGCCTTGGTAGTTATGATGCTGTTTGTTCACTAACGTTCTCTATTAAACCTCTGAGGCTTTCCCACAACATCTGTATTCATACTGAGAGTAAATTCCACACAGGTGTTTTTTTTTTTTTTTTTTTTTTACACATTACGGACTCCTGAAGGCAGTTGGTTGCAATGGATTTTATTTAGGGGTATTAGAGTAAATGTTTTTTTTCTATTTTATCATGCAAAGGGACCCAACCTCCACCCGCCCCCCGCCCCACCCCAACTGCTTCTGACCTGCTTCATCATGGTTGGCGGAGAGCTTGTCCAGCATCTCCCGATCCACAGCCAGGATGTGCTGCTCCAGAATGCTGGCGTAAGAGACAGCACTCTCCCTCTTCTCCCTCTCAAAGGCCTGCAGCTGCTGCCTCAGAGACTCAGGCAGGTGGGCCTTCGCATAGTCAGCTGCAGCCTGGGGTTGACAGGAAGCCGGAGAAACACAAACAGACCCACAATGCTGATTAGACATAAAATAAGAGGGTGGAAGCACAGATTGGAGTACTTTGCATGGATGCTGTCAGTAAGCTCAGAAATGCCATAAATGTGTTGGAAATATACATAAAGATGAGTGAGGTTTGCTTAAATTTGACTCTGTTTTGCTAGATTTTATTATAACTGCCAGCAGGAAAGATACGCTTTCAACTGCTTGTATAACTATTGTGCCATTCTTCGAAGGCAACCAATTCTAGCAACCAAATTACATTCATCACAGTTCATAAGTGGGCACTGTGTAAAACCTAAGCTCTTATCAACAAGCCACAGTAGTGTCAGGAATTATGTAAGTTTTTCTTCTGAATTATCCACTGAACACTAACACAGCTGATCTGACATGTTTCTCTAGGATACTGTATAAACTGCTGCAAAATGCCATGTCTTATCAATTTGATAAGAGAGGAAGACCCAACAGAAGCAATTACATTTAACTCTTACTTCAGAAATGCCTTTTTAAGTGCACAGAGCAAGCACCGTTCTGAGCTGAATTACAGAACAGCCTTCTCATCATCCATCCCCTCCCTTCACAAACATCTATTTACCTATAAAGCTTCTCTTGGCAGTGACATGACTGTGCACAACACAACACACATTCACAATGTCGCAGCAAAGTTTCAGCGTTCAGTTAACAATCACCACACCCGATGCAATGACTTAGTCAAACACAAAACTAAAACAGCATACTTTCCTCAACGCAATGTGTTTATTGATGAGTACAGATCACATTTCTGTGCAAAAACATTAATTCTACACAAGCACTGTTTATCATGTAGAATGTGAAATTGCAAATCTGCTGCAGCAAAGATGTGTGAACTGGAGGAAAATCATCCCATTTTTATGACCCTCCTCTTGCTGGAAGAGCACGTGGGCATTATTTAATTGGATAGAGTGGTACTCTTTGAGACTGGATAAGCAAAAAGAGCTTTAAGTGCAGTTTTTCACTTGCAGCAAACAGCGAAAAAACGGCAGGATTAATGCAGCTGCAAATCTCTTTAATAGCCAAAAGATTTTACTGCCGGTGTATTTAATTAGTGAATGTAAAATATGGAAGCCACGGTATTAAAAGTGGACTGATGGATAGCCCGGGTTTCTTGCTGACATCAGTGTTATATTAAAAAGTCTTCGCCCATCCCTCAGCGTACGGCTATAAATTAGGATTTGTTAGAGCAAAGCTGTCAAGGGGTGAGTCTGTTTCCACGGCATTAGTCTCTTTAAATCAAGTTCTGAAAGCAGCAGCAGCTTGCGCTGACTTTCATTTTCAGGGGCATAACCCATGATTCAATAAACACAACAGGGGGAAAAAAACCCCAACGTCTAAAAAATGTTCTGCATATTTCCAGAACTGGGACACAACGTATTGTACAATTTGTCCATATATGGCTCAGCAGCAGCATTGCTTCATTTATTATCTTCTTTGTGTATTCACAACAATGTCTCCATGTTAAAGAACAGATAAATGGAAAAATATGTAAAAATAAGATGAACAAACAACTAACACATATGGGGATAGATAAACAAAAATACAAATTAAAAAACAGAAAGTAACAAAACGTAAACAGCAGCGGAGACAGTAAAATTTTGCCATGGGGGGGCGAAATCAGACTGAGAAGAACAACAAATATTGGTTTATGGGACAAAAATAAAGAAGTCCACATGAGTAAACACCAACTACCCTGTCACTGTTGCCACAGTATGTAAGACTGGTGCTTCCAATCTGACATTTAAATTTCTTGTAAACCAAACAAAAGACTGTGACAGTGCTATATGTTTAATATTTTTTAAAAAGGAAGATCTTACATAATGATTAAAAGTGCATGCTCCATAAATATACCTAACCACTTCCTGAAGATGCACAACACATCGAAAGCGACCAGATCTGGATAACTTTTAGCTTGAAAGGCTAGTCCATCCTTTTGCTCAAAATGATAAAGAAGCAACTAATGTTTTTAAATATATATACAATAGCAAATGCAGATTTTGGCAGTTTTTAAGGTTTTACTGAATAACTGTATTGAATTTTCAAAACAGAATGACACTAAAAGTACCAGTAAGATTTTTTATATAAATGTTTCTTGTCATTAGATTGGAAACTAGATGTTTTTTACATTGTGTTGCACAAACATAAACCTCACATAGAAGAAAATGTACCCATCCTCTTATTGCAAAAGCAGTATGTTTGTCTTTATTTTAAAACTTAAAAATAGAAAAAAATGTTGGTTTTTTAAAAATGACAACAAATTTCCTATAGCGGATACTTATCAAAAGTTGTCTTTTTTCAAAAGATCTTGTAGCATTTGCAGCTCTAAACGAGTTTAATTTAGCTTGACTAAGGGCAAAAATGGCTCTTTGTGTTGTTTATGTTGCAGACCCCTGTGCTAGTTGGAAATTCAAAAAACCAACCTTTTTTTAAGTGGTCAATGCATCATATCTACGCAGTAACAAGTTTAACTAACCACAACACTCTTCAGTGTGGAAGCTGTTTCTGAAGAAAGAAGACTCAAAAAGAGCTATTTTCAGGATCAGTTTTTTTTTCTAAAATAAAGACAAAAGAAGCATAGAAAGTTTAAGAAGGGGAACACTTACAGAGGACTGTCGTTTAGAGTTTGTAACAATAACATAAGATGCTAAAGACAGTTTAACAAATAAGCTAGCAATCATTGTGTCTTTTTTAAAGTCTCCTCCTAATATAAATAATTATTAATCACAGCAGAAAATCTTAAAATATATATATATATATATAATAAATGTTGATAATTAGAACTCCTATAAAGCATAATCTGAAATCTCTATGAGGCTTTTCAAAACCAGAGGATCAGCAAAAACAAACCGCTGAAGCAAACCGCTACTGTCTCTAAAATATGCTCACTGAATTTTCCCCACTCCTTGTTATATCACAAATCTTAATATACTGATCTATTTTCATCTTCTATAGACACAGGAAAGAAAATATTTTTCTTGTATTCCACCAGCAGGACAAGCAATTGTGACCCAGCACCTTTGATTATTGTTTGGTAGCATGAATGGCACAGCCTAGCTGTTTATCATTTTGATATAACTACAGTCAAACAGTGAGCAGCGAGGAAAGTATGTCTACATTGGGTTTTGGGATATGTTTTGCCTGAAAGTCAAATGAAATTGTTTGTCATAGCCAGGCAGTGCTACCTGATTTAATTCAGTCAGTCATTTTCTACCGCTTATTCCATAGTGGGTCGCGGGGGAGCTGGTGCCTATCTCCAGCAGTCTATGGGTGAGAGGCGGGGTCGCCAGTCCATCGCAGGGCAACACACAAACAACCATGCACACACTCATTCATACACCTAAGGGCAATTTAGAGTGACCAATTAACCTAACAGGCATGTCTTTGGACTGTGGGAGGAAGCCGGAGTACCCGGTGTACGGGGATGCACAGGGAGAACATGCAAACTCCATGCAGAAAGACCCCCGGCCGGGAATCGAACCCCTTGCCTTGCTGCAAGGCAACAGTGCTACCAACTGCGCCACCGTGCAGCCTGATTTAATTCAATTTATCTTATTTATATAGTTTCAACTCACGATAAATATTGTCTCGAGGCACGACGGGTTCAAAGATTGCATCAGCCAGCATTAGAAACAGAAGCCAACTCTCTTAATTATTTCAGCAGCATAAAAGCATGTTTATTAAAGACATTAAAGCCAATTAATTTCTAATTTTTGTATATACATCTGAAACCATTCGGGTCAAAAACATAAGCTTTTTAGCAACAAACTAGAACATGTTTAGGCTGACTTGTCATCGTTCAAAGCAGTCTCAAACTACAACCTCTCAGTGACAGATGGTGCCTGCAACAAGAGTCTTCAGGCACAGCATGACAAAACAATGACCCTTGACAGTAGAGGGAGTGAATGAGGGACACAAAGCACGCACTTACATGCACACACACACACACACACACACACACACACACACACACACACACACACACACAAAGCTCATTGTTGTTAACATCAAGTCAGCTCCCTGAGCGCCAGAGGGATTGTGAGGGTGTAAATACAAAAAATAATAATAATAATAAAAAAATACAAACACGGAATAGAAAATGGAATAAATGTTTTGTTTGAAAAGATTATTAAAAACCAAGTCAGCTTGTTCTAGTCAAAAAAGGGGAAGTTTGTTAGAATAAAGGGCTGTAATTCAGAATTGTCTCTCTTATACGCATAAAACTGTTAAATGTAAAATATCATGCTCACATAAGGGGAGTTGCTTTCCTCAGCAAAAAATATGATGCCGCATCTGCCTCACTTGTTCCAGATCAGTTTTAAGCTGGAAACAGACGCAGTAACTGGACTAACCGCATTTAAACCCAATCCAGCAGCTGTAATAAAATGGGCCTGTGACATACAGTACCTCTCCGCCGTGACCGTCGAATATCCCGAATATAGAGGGGTGGCTCTTGTTGGTGATGTCGGTGAGCACCTCGAAGCGGTCCTCCATGTGATCCCTCCTGCCCTGTATGGAGTACACGGCTACGTTGTTATTCTTGAAGTCCCATGTCTTGGAGAACTCCGCATCCAGGACGCTGAGGCCTCCAAGGCGGTCGTTCTGCATCATCTCCGCCACTTTCCCCTTCACCATCTTCACGGCATCCCGGCTGGACTTGACGATGGTTTTCACCTCGTCGGTGTGAAAGAAGTAGCTCCACAGCGCCAGACTGATGCACAGAAGGAACAACGTCTCCGGCCTGAGGAGAAAATAGCGCATGATCCGACCCAGAAGAGACAGGAGCGTCATTGTGTCTCCTATCATCACACGCAACCGAACTGCAGTCTGACTACCCCCTCCTCTTTTGGCACAGTTCACTCCATCCGCTTCGCGGAGCTGTGAGGAGATCGACTTACTACCACGACGATGGGCAAAAGTGGAATTTCGGCTTTAAAAACGCGCCTACGTTGGCTGGCTTCTCCTGCGCCTCCGAGCGCACTGATCGCTTGGAAGCCAGACACCGGGTGGAGAACCAGCAGGCCACTCTGTCGGTGACTCTGGCCGATATCTTGGTTCTATCCTCGCCCCCCTGAACGGCTGCAAGAGGGCTGAGTAGATCTCCCACATCCCATCGCTGAAAGCCTGAGTTTTGGGGTTAAATCCACACCGGAGAGCGACATTAGACCCTATGACTTGGAGGTGTCCTCCTTTTCCGCTCTTGACACCTTTTCTTAGGCGTTCATTCAGTCTCCACATCAATATGATTTTTTGTCACACACACGCCTCCATTCTTGAGAGTTGCCACACAAACGTGAGACAATGGGGGCAAGACCGGAAGTTGATTGTTTGTCTCAATAAAGCAAAAAACGCGACAGGGAACCCATAGGGTCTGTGCAAAGCTTTGAGAGATGAGCCTTTATTCTGAAAGTTTAAAAAGGAAGTGCTTGCTAAAATAGGTGAAGTGACCTGAAGCCCATATAGTCGGTGATGACAAGTGTGCGCAGCTGCGAGCTGAAGCGAAACGCTGAACAAAAGGCAGGTACTGCGGAGTTAATACTGTAACGTCATCCAGCAGGCTAGACATCAGAACCGACCAAAAACCATCGAAAATATTTCCCTAGAATATATGGGATTCATCAGCTGTTAACTACAACGTTTTCATGATTAACTATGATTAACTATTTATTAATGAGAAATAACTGTTGTGATGGTTATACCGGGAAAAAAGCAAGCCATGTTTTAGAAAAGAGGATTTAAAATAAAAAAAATGAAATAAGTAATATATCAAAATTAACATATGCACGAGGGTTAATTATCTTAAATTAACAACTAGGGGTCCAGTAACACCATGCGCACTTATTTACAGTAGGATACAGTCAGGACTGCTATTAGGACTGATACCAAAAATGCTAATAAAAATACAGCCACCCCAAGTAAACCTTTGCTAGAATTTCTGCTTTTAGGAATGAAAGACATGATGACATTGTGGATCTAAATGTCTTATAACATTTGGCAATTGCTTTCAACACTGATTGCCTGATGACGATATCTCCCATTCTAATGAATAAATGTTGTTGATGCAGTGTTTCTGAGGAATCTGAAATCCCAGAATTACAGGTTTCATGCATGGACTTGCCCTCAACGTCCAGGCTCTAAAATTCCTGCACATTACTGAAAAGGTTAAACTCGTGCAGAACAGAGACAGCTACCACAGAGACAGAAATAAGCAAAGCTCCTTCAATTTATCTTTGAGAAACATTGTTTTTAAACACCTGAGAGATTTTCTCATGTATATGTGCAAAACCAGGGGCACACCTAATCATGACTGCAAGCAGATGTTGACATTTCCTTTTTAAAGTTGGATCATTTTTCTCACTGAAATATCTAAACAACTCCTTTCTCACTTTCATGGTAACTTCAGAGGAGCTGCAGAGATTCGAAGCTCAGGTTTCAGAATTTGTCTCCAGTATAATTATTAAGGATGGACTCTACTAAACTAGCTTTTATGAATCAGCGGCTAAAAGCGATTGTTGACAGAAAGAGATATGTGTCGTTAGTGGCAGCATCATGCTGTAGTTCTTTACTTAAACAGGTGCAGAGAAGCTGATCAGAGTTATTGAGATGTATTGATCTAAATAGAGGGCAATCCTGAAAGAAAAGCTTTTAGTAGCTGCAAAAGACTTCAGATTGAGGCAGAGGTTCACCTTACAGCAGGACAACAACCCTACAGCCAGAGCAAAAATGGAATACATTAGATCAAAGCCCATTCTTGTGTTAGAATAGCCCAATCAAAGTCCAGACTTAAATACAATTGAGAATTAGTGGCAAGACTTGATATCCATTCAGCCTGACTAAGCTTGAGGACAAATAATACCAGGAGATAAATCTTGAGCTTGAAAAGTTGTTTTAGATGTGCACAGAAGCTGAACAGCCCATCAATGGAAAGAGCAAACCTCAAAAGGCGTTTGAAAGAATTGTCTGTGAAGTTAATGTCACAAGTTCTGACACGCTAAGATCAGTTCATGGGTGCTAAATTTCCATTATGCTTCTTGGGTTTTCTGGGCTGATCTTTAGGTGTGCTAGATCAAGGAAGAAAATCGTTGGCTGAGTGTTGCCTTACCACCTGTTTCAAGACATCGATCCTCATCCCATGGGGAGGAATGGTGATCCACTCATCTGCTCTGAGGTACTGCCAGACGGTATGATCACTACCATTTACAGATACTTTGTTATGAGATGCTTTTCACTTCAGACTGTGTTTGAGCTTATATGTCTAAACAAAATGCATAATGCTCGCAGAACCTTTTGTTAATTGTATATTTTCCTATTTTCATTAAAGCAAGTATGCTTGTAGATAACTCTTAAATGGTTTATATACTCTTGGGGTACTGTATTCATATCCCATTTGCAAAGAAGAAAGTCCTTCTTTGTACACAACCTGCTTTGTTACTTATCCATAGAGAGTCACATAATCTGCACAGTCCAGCCCACCTACCTCCTGATAATCCTGTGTGTTTTGTTCTTTCATTGGCTTAGAGGTGCTGAAGTTGGGCTATATGAGAAATAAAAGGGGGTATGTAAACACCACCAGTCCCGGCTTGGTTGGAATGGAGTGAAGAATCATAGTCTACATCATCAGGTAAAATATACTTTGCTTCTGGATGTTTTTTTTCTTTGCGATATGCTATAGACTTTATTTCCAGAAAAATCTTGAAATCAAGAGGGTTATTCAGATTCTTAACTGAAAGAGCATTGTGATAAGAATATTTAAAAAAATAGAAATCTTTAACATATTATGCATAACATTTCCCTTTATTTACACTTTTCAGTTGTTTGGTAACTGAGGAAAATATTTCCTTAATGGTCCGTTTCTCGTGAAATTTAAATCTATCAATGGTATTTCACGCAAATGTACATTTTCCTGGCCAATCACACTGATGCACCCACATACTCTCACGGATGATGGGTACTGAAACCTTCACCAACAAATGCCTCCACCTTTCCCCTTTTTTAAACTTTAAGTCCACTTTTCATTAAAAGTAAGCTGGCCCCCAGAGTTCTGTTATGACAGCCCACATATCCAACGTTTTTATTTTAAACTGAGATTACTTCTGCACAGAGAATTTCAGAGTTTCTGCTCGATATATGACTTCCTCCTTCAGTTTCAGGCTACATTTTTACAAGCAGCAGCAAACTGTATTGACAGTAAAGTGTAGCTACAGCCAAGAAGGAGAACTGAGATTAAAATGGTTTCATGGTTTCTTATGTGTGTGTTTAATGCTTGTGATCTTTAAGTTTAACAGTGGTTTTTGGCTTTTGTGATTTCACCAAACCTCCTTAATCTTTTCAAGTTATTAAGCTCTGTAGGTGCTGAAAGACACTTGAGATATTTGCAGTTTTGTGTTAGAACAACAAAAATGTTGTGCTTTGCAGAAGTATACATATTTCCTGAGTACATGGGACTCAGAAAACATGTGGAAAAAACATGCTAACACCCTGAAAACAACATGGTAGTGGCAGCATCATGTTGTGGTGATATGTTTTTTAAGTAGGAAAAAGGGAAACTCGTTAGTGTTGATTGAAAGATGGATGGAGACAAATACAGTGAAATCCTGGTTGAAAACTTGTTAGAGGCTGCAAAGACTTGAGAATGGGCCATAAGTTTGATCTAAACGTTATAGTTAAGATCAGATCAGATTGTTGTGTTACAATGGTCCAGTTAGAGTTACAAAAAAGGAAAACCCTGTATCCTCTTTCCTTCACGTTGCAGTTTTGCACTATTTTGTGTGTGACTAATACACAATCATGCTGAAGTACTCTGAAGTTTTTAGCTGGACTGTAAATTTTTACAATAAATGACTAGTAATGCACCTTCTTACTTCCACCTGATCATTTAGTATGCCATCCGCTGATCTCATCCTGGTGACCGCTGTCTTTATGGCCTTCATTATTACTCTGCCTTCTGGTGCCAGGACCACACGCTGGCCAAAACCTCAGAACACCAACAAGCCTTCTCAAACTGGGACCAATGGTTTAGGTGGGGGAGGAAGGTTTGGACAGGTTCCTACGAAAGCCCCCTCTTTTTCCAACAGCCTACACACAGAAGAGCCAACTGGGGTGATGATGAATGCATACTCCCTGCCTGCAACAGATAGCAGCACCTTCAACAGTGACACTTACCCAACTGAGTACCACACTGATGCATTTGTCCGCCCTGGAAACACCCAAGGAAATTATACTTTTGACTACAATGAATGCTTCTTTAACGTTTGCGAGTGCTGCCCACCAGAAAAAGGTCCCAAAGGACCGAATGGTGAGAGAGGGCCACCAGGGCCACCAGGGGAAGGGGGCCCTCCAGGTAAGACTGGACATTTATTTTAAGAAAGTCAATTTCGAAGGCCATAAATCATTCTTCTTAATATTTATTAGGGATACCAGGGGAAAAGGGAGAAAGTGGACCACGGGGTCTTCCAGGACCAGCTGGGTTACCTGGACTCAGTGGATTAAATGGCGACAAAGGTACAACAAGAATAAACTGAAATAAACTTATTGAAGTTCTCTTAATTTATCTGTGCTGTTTGCTAGTCATAAAATCCTGGTTTGTGCAGGTTCTCTTTTTAAAATTTGTTCTTGTTTTTTTTTTTCACCAAAACTGCCACAGGTGAAAAAGGTGATCAAGGGCCAATGGGTCACCCAGGTTCCCCTGGAATCCCAGGGAAACTTGGAGAGAAAGGTGTGTAACTTCTTGCAAGAACTGGAATTGGGTAACTTTTCAAAATAAGTTCACATTGACGTTTTTCTCAGTTAACATATTTATAATTGAGTTGTTGACATGGTATTGACATGGTATTGACTTCATGTCTGTAAAGACCCAAAAACAAATTGGTCCGTAATTATAGTGTAGAAAAGAAGAATTTAATATGCTTACTTTAATAAGTGCTTAGAAAACCCCTTGTTGACAATGAAAACGTCAAGATGTTTCCTTCATGTTGTGTGTTGCTCAGCTGTAATTCTGACCCATCCAAACAAACTGTCTTCAGATCTTAAAGTTTATGGGGGCCTCTCCTATTCTCACTGATTTTCTGTTATCTCCATTGATTTTTTTAAACTGGATCAGTCAGGTGATTGACTGGACTATTTATTTTCTTTCTGTGAAATGAGCTTAGAGTTTCCTTGGCTGTGTGATTTGTATCACAGTCTTGCTGAAAAATCCCGTTTTGTTTCATCTTGAGATTCTTACTAGGAATGTCTCACTAAAATTCTCCATTGAATGTTCCCCTAGTAGCATTAAGTCTGCCATTTCTCCTCCAAACATCGTGTCTGCAATGACAGCCAAACAGTTCATTTCTGGTCTTATCGGACCAGACTACATTCTCCCAGTATTTAATCAGATTAACCAAATGTTCTGTATATTCTGTTCATATTCAGAGTATAAAGGCCATGATGGTTGAGTGTATCACTTATTAATTATATGGAAAACTGTCTTTCTGAAACTTTCTGAGTGGTCCTTGGGTGTTGGAAGACTCTACAGATTATTTTTGACCCCTCTGATGAAAGTCTTAAGAGGAGCCCCTGGTCATGATCGGTTTATTATGAAATTATGTTCTTCTGTCTTCAGGATTATTGCTTTAACTTATTGGCTCGTTGGAACATTTTTGAGTTTAGAAATATGTCTGTAACCAATGCCATCAGTAAATTTTGTAACAATAAGTATGCACAGGTATTGAGCAAGCTCTTGCCTCTCTGGTCATTGACAGGCTTTTTGTACCTTGGGAATGAAAAACCTTTCTATAGGTCATTAATTAGGACTACATCAGGTGAGGATTGATACTAAAGTGCCGCAGGATTTGTTTCTTAATACTGACACATCAACAAAATTATTGGTTGTTACGATTTTGCTATTGGTCTCAAAATCATTTGGCTGGATGATATTTCTAAATGTCTTGTCAAGTATGAATCATGTAGACCCCTTAGGCCATCAGACATAGGCTTACTCAGTGTTGCGAGGACCAGAACTAAATAAGGCAAGGCAGCATTTAGTTTCTATGCCCCCCAGCTCTGGAACAAACGCTCTGAAATCCTGAGATCTGCAAGAATATCATCAAAAATATTATTGTTTAGTTTAGCTTTTGGTCAAAGAATGTCACTAATAAACTGTTTGCCAGATCACTGGTGAGTGACTGAAATGTAAGATAGAAGATTCAATTGGCATTATGACATTTGTTTTTTATGTAATGCTTCCAAGTGTTTAAAACATTGAGCTCTGTTTTTAAGCAAAGTTTAAAGATTTGTGTTATTTTAATGTATTTCCTTTGGATAAGCTCTTTGGATTAGCTTGTGTATAAATGGTACTATGTAAATAGCCTTGCATTTCTTATCATCTTCAATGTTTATTAACTGCTTCATTACAGTTTATTACACTTAATTTAAAGACTGAATGTTTAAAATAATTTGTATCTATGGATAACTTGGGTTGTTGTCAACATGGAATAAATGTCATGTCAAAAGCACCATTAGAAATATATTTACTGAGAAAAAAATTGATGTGTTCACTACATATTTTTCCCACAGGGTTCAAAATTAAAATGGACAACCATGCCTGTAAACAGTTAAGCTGCATCTTATGATGGAAGACATATTATAATTCCCTAATTTTTCACATAAACTCTTTACATACTGTAGGTGATTTGGGCCCCAAAGGAGAGAAAGGTGAAAATGGGATCAATGGGCTGAAAGGAGACCCAGGAGAAAAAGGAGAGTCTGGCCACAATGGGACTAAGGGCACCATTGGTCCAATGGGTCCCCCGGGGACAGCTGGGACAAAGGGTGAGAAAGGTGAACAGGGACGTTTGGGAGAATGTTTACTTGGTGAGAGAGGACAGAAAGGTGATCTCGGTGATCCTGGGCCTCCTGGTCCACAAGGTGAGACGGGCCCTCAAGGAGCAAATGGGACTGATGGTTCCAAAGGAGAAATGGGGCCACCAGGAGAGAAGGGAGACACTGGCACAAGAGGGCCCTCAGGTGCAAGGGGAGTGGCAGGAATACGGGGGGAGAGGGGAGCTAAAGGTGTACGTGGCCCTCGGGGCCCAAAAGGCGATCCGGGTGAGAGTTTGGAGCCGGCTCGCTCTGCTTTTAGTGTGGGTTTGTTCCCAAGCCGGTCATTTCCTCCACCTGGACTGCCTGTGAAGTTTGATAAGGTCTTTTACAATGGGGAGGGGCACTGGGACCCAGCACACCACAAGTTTAACGTCACACACTCAGGGGTCTACTTACTCACTTATCACATCACTGTGCGCAACCGGCCTCTGCGAGTTGCCCTGGTGGTTAATGGGGTGCGGAAGGTGAGGACGCGAGATTCCCTTTACGGCCAGGACATCGACCAGGCTTCCAACCTTGTGCTGATGCAGCTCAGCGAGGGCGACCAAGTGTGGCTGGAGACCCTGAGAGACTGGAACGGGGTTTACTCCAGCAGTGAGGATGATAGCACCTTCTCTGGCTTCCTGATTTACCCAGACTCAAATACAAAAGCAATCGCTATTGAAAACATTTGAATGCAACTTTTTGTTATTGAATGCAAATTTTTTGTTAGCTAACTACTGTGCTTGTAGATGCTGAACTCTCAGCGTATTTCATTTTTCTCTAACATGCTGCTGCTTGGAATTAATTTTTTAGAGTTTGCTGATCGAACCAAGTCCTTTACATGCTTAACTGCAGTAGGTCATGATTTGTTTTTGCAAAACTGCATTAAAATTACACAGCTTGAAAAACAACTTACGTATGGATTTTTATTTATTAAGATAGCCAATATTTAATTCATAAAGGATTTGGGATTTCAGTAACAAAATCTAATCGTTTCTTGGGACCAATAAATTGAAATAAACTTGTTTACCACTAGAGGGCATAATATGCTCAAATTTAGCAGAAGGATTGCTGGAGACGCTAATGTCGCAGAGTGCTAATATTAAAAAATGAGCTAAACAAGTTGTAAACGGAGACTAGAAACACAATATGGCTATCTTGATTATCAGATTGCAGTCTAGCTACTCAAAACAATGGAAATTATTTTAGAAAATTAGATCACTGACTGTCTGCAAACAGGAGAAGGTCAATACCCTGTTCTAAAAAACATAATATTAACAAAACTCGATGGAACACACTGAAATGTTTTGTTGTTGGTTTTTTTTCTGGATTCTCAAAGACCTGTTCTGACTCATACTAGTTCAGTCCAATTACCTTTGCCTAATTCAATTGGAAACCTAAATATTAATAATAAGCTGCCTCATATTGCTCCTAATAACTAGCCATGTTTAAAAACACTGATTAGGATTCACAGAATCAAAAAAGCACATTTCCAGTTGATTCTCTTTTTAGGGAGAACAGCTTTCTGCAGCTCCATTAAGTACATTTTAAAATTGACTTGATTAATATATATATTCCACATTATGACAAGTCAATTGCAACAGATTATATATGAAGACACATTCTCCTTTGTGTGTGTGTGTGTGTGTATGTGTGTGTGTGTGTTATATATTTAATCTTGTAAATACTGACAGTGTTTTTCCTTATTGCAGAGGCTTTTCCACAGTGGGGATCTAAAACGAAACAAGGCATAAAAGCACTTGCCTGCATGTTCACTCAAAATTATAGGTTCCTAAAAGAGATCTATGAATCTATTACTACAAAGGGATAAAAAAATAAGACAGAGATGCCTGTAGATTACAGTAGAATAAAAGAAACTGTACCATTTTGCTACCATTTTTATTCAGTAGTCTGGATTTTCTTTCCTTTCTTTAGATGTATCTTTGCTTATGAAACATCGTCAAATTCCACTAACTGATAAATGAAAAACAAAATATGAGTGTAGATGTCTTTACTGGCACATGAGAGCCAGTGAGAGCCTCACAAATAAAATGAATAGACATAGACAATGCAACAGAACCGATTCTTTTATTGGATAGTTTAAAATTATAATCTCTTTTGCAAAATATTCTTCTTAAATAATATGGCAAATTTAATTTACAATTTTATTTTCTGATTCACCAACAATCTGCAAACTGAATATATGAAACGTTCCTAGATTTTACTAATTCAGTATTGTTGACAGCAGGGCTACGCTTGTGTACCCCTTGTAAAAATTCATACAAGACCTAAACAAAAGGTATATTTTCTTCACATTTCCTCTATTTTACAGAAGGAGTCTTATCCTTAAGGATGCAACGCTAACCAAGACTGTGGACCGCATCACATTATTATTATAATTACCACAAAATGACTATAAAATGACAGATTAGAAAGGAGGAATTGCTATTTAATAATATGTGTATATGAACACCATCAAAACGAGCTACATATGCTCATTATGTCTTTTATACATGTGTATATAAGACCCTAAGTACACCAATGCTCACGCTCTGTGGATCGACAGGAATAAAGATTGGTAAGTAGAAATCAGTCAATAATCCTTATGCAAATTCATTTAGCACAGTTAGAGAAATGTTCTACCAGTTTGCTATCAAAGGGTAGCGAAATTAGTTAATATTGATACAAAGATTTGTCCAACGTACAAAGACAGAACTTTCACAAAAAATATTGCTTCTTTATTGCTAAGATGTTTTATGAGGAGCATTCTAATTTAATTAAGAGTTCTCCATAATTAGGAGAACAGCATTTGTAGACATTTATAGAAAAAGACAGAAACAACAATGATACCTGTTAAGGAGGAAGGCCCATGACATCTCCATCCGCTGCTAAAGTGTTTGTCAAATTTCCATCTTATTCTTGCTGCTGCTTGTGGTGATGGCAGAATATTTGTGTCAGTTTCTTGAAATGTTATTTTGCTTGTTTGTTTATGCATACACACACACACACACACACACACACACACACACACACGGGAATTAATGTGTGCAAGTTTCTAAGTGTGTTTGTACATTTATGTATTTTCGACTACTCGATGTGAAAATATAAATAACTACCTTGGCGGTGTGTGCAGTGTAATCTGTTCCCAGCAGGCTGGATTCCCAATGTGAGAAAGACAGTATATTGTTCCTGCAGCACCGCAGATAACAACTCATTAGCATACTGAATCATTTGGCTGCAAGAGCCACTCTGCCACCCATCTGCACAGAGCTGATAAACGTACACACATACACACTCATATACAAGGCTCGCACCAACAGATCCATGACATGCAGGCACATACACACCAGCCAGTTCTCACATACGCATAAAAACACATAAACATGCACTCTCACATATACACATCCTTTCACTCCCTGGCTTTTCAATTCCCTCTATCCTTCCCTTTTGTGAGCCTGCGTCTTTTCTGAGAGTCAGGAAAACTGAAGCAGGTAAACGTTTGGCAGGCTTTAACCTAGAGAGCCCCTTGGTGGAGTTGCAGCTAAGCCAGAGCGGAGCACAGGAGAGGTCTCCAAACACCTGGATGTCTCTGATGCTCTCTGGCAGCAATTATAGCCTTAGGAAATGTCTGAGTGCTCAGTGTTGAGGTAGTGGGAGTGGTGGCATAGCAAGTCACACAAAGTTAACATAAACTTAATAAAATGCTGGTTTTCCGCAGATTTTTTTCTTATTTTTCTTAATAAAACACAAAGTTATTGAATCGACAGTGAATTTTTCATGGCTCAAGAGATTATTTACGGCCAGTGAATTCTTGATCTGAGCGCCTGTTTTAACAAAATGCACAGAAACAACAATGGGCAAACGAGTGCAGTGGAGGCTGTAAAAACCACTTTCACAATGGCAGGATATCCTGCAGGTCAGCAAGCCATGGTAACCTCCACAGGAAGTTGTCACTTGTTGGGGGTGGAAGTGAGGATTGCAGCGCCCACTGAGGGAGTTTCTCTGAGGACGTTGTGGTTTTGAACTATACACTGTGTCCAGATAAAGCGGGAAATAATTGCATGGCATTAAATTTTCTGCCTGCTTAGATAAGTAATTTATGCTTTACAGTCATGAAATAAAGCGGGCTTGTGCAAAAACAAACGTTATAGATTTTAAATGAACTGAACTGAATTAAATGGTACTTAAGTGAGATTAATTAAACTGAATTAAACAGGATGAGTTAAGATACAAATAATGGAATTACATTGAACTCAGTTAATTATTGTAAGACTGAACTGAATTGAGTTGCATCTAACTAACAAAATGAAAGTATGGTGTTAAAGTGAATTGAATTGAACTGAACTGACTTTATTTGAATTGAATTGAAATAAATATAATGCAAATTACCTGAAATGAATCTAATAGGTTTGAACATAATCTAATTGACTAAACTGAGTTGAACTGAATTGAACTGAACTAAACTCAGTTTGACTGAATCCAATTGTATTTAATGTAAATACATTAATTCAGTTAAGATTACCTGAACTAACTGGAGCTGAACTGATCTGAAGGGAACTAAACCTAACTAAACTGACCGGACCTGAGCTAAGCTGAACTGAACAGAATTTAACTTATGAAGAAAATAACTTAAATGAATTCAGTTAAACTAAACTAAACCGAATTTAATCACATTGAATCGAATTCGACTTAACTGAATTGAATTGAGTTTAGCTGAAATGAACAAAAGTGAACTGAATTAGTCTGAACTGAACTGAAAATAATCTAAATGAACCAAACTAAAATTATATCAAATCAAATGGAAGTCAATTGTCACAGAAATGATTTAAAATGAACATAAACCACAGAGAACTCAACTCTTCCGCTGCGTATTTTATTCTGTTTTTTTTATAAAATCCATCCCTTTAACATTGTATATATTTATAGATACAGCTATCATACAACAAATATGTTATTACCAAACGTACAATGTCCCTTTACTGTAATTCATAAATACCAAAGGTACCAAGATAAGCTACCAGATTCTGCTACAAAAGCAGAATAACCAACAACAGTGAACAATACTTAACTTCCAGAAAACTGCTGGTGTTCTTATGATATTAATACTGCAAGGTGTTGGGGGTGGGGGGTAGCTGTGGTGGGAGTGTACATGTGTAATGCAGAAACAAAGGGACTTATTTGTGTACCTTGCTAAACTACATTGCATTATAGTTAAAAAAAAAAACATTAAAACATTCATATCAAAAGGACTTCATGAGTCATCTCAAGATTTCATCTGACCCATGTTTTGTACACTTTAAGAGCACTGTTTATATTGTACCTCCACAACAATTTCAAATACATGTGTCCTTCGTCACACACAGTGTAATTGTTTGACCGTCTATTGAAATATTTGGCATAATTTTCTAATCACCGAGTGTGACAGATGTGGTACCACATTTGATGTACTTTCATCCCTATGTTCACTTGTTATAGCGTTATATTTAAAGTTGAATTCCTTTTTTTTCCTCTTCTTAAATTCCGTCTCTTTAAAGAGGGTTTTGATGGTAAACCCATTGACAAACACGCTATGGTACATCTGAAACCTCATGACTAGAAAGTCACTGTTATTATATTGTGCAGTGGAAATATAATACTATTTACAATACATACGTAACTGAGTTCCATCCGTTCACTGTATTAACAGCCTCTAGCAAACGCTTGTTTTATTATTATTCTATCCTGTGGAACTTGCTCCACTTACGTGTTTAGGTTTATGTCTTGGCATTTTAGATCAGGTTACCTGCAGAACTATTCAAGCACAGTGGATCTATACCATATGCACCATTTTGTAATTAATGGTGATTGTAGGTTTAGGACAAATGAACTCCTTACACTGATGATCTTCTAAATGATGATTTACGATATTTCTTTCTTTCATTTTTTTATGGTTTCATTTTGTGAAGTATCTTTGGAACTTTCAACATGTATAAACTTATAGTCTGCAGGTTGGTCAAGAGCATGGCACATGCAGAATTTACAAGTGTTTTGATGGATCAAATTCAACCACAATATAGGTGTATTGTCTCAGGTGCAGTGTCACCTTCTCCCTGTGTGTGAGATAATTCTTCCTAAACTGATTAGTCCACGATAAAGGGTTTTGAGGATATCCACTTTTCAAATGATCTGTAATTGCTTTTCTTTAGTCTTTGATGCCATATCTGTGATCCCCAGACTTCAGCATCATCGTCGAGTGGAACCATCTAATGGGCGTCCGTTGCGCCTCAGATCCCTAGCTGCTAGATGCAGTGAGGGTCCACGGGAAGTTGTTAGAGTTCTTGTAGCTGGAGGTGAGTCCTGGTCCTCCGTGAAGCTCTCGGGACTCCCCTCTGCATCGCCATCGGGTAGGCTACCACAGCTGGAGCCTGGTGACATTGTCTCCAGAAGATCATCCCTTGCCAGGCCCACCACAGTCTCCTGGTGTGGCACACCCTGAGGGCCTCCGTCGTGGGTTGGAACACCAACCAGCAGCCCTGTGTCCCCATCAGTTGTGCTGCCAACATTCCGTCCCCCATCCTGGTCCTCCAGAAGGTTAGAGAGGAAGCTGATGTACTTCATAGCAAGTCTCAGAATTTCATTTTTGCTCAGCTTCTTGTCAGGAGGGTGAGTGGGGATGAGTTTGCGAAGCTCTGCAAATGCACCGTTTACATTCTGTTGCCGCCAACGTTCGCGGCTGTTTGTGAAGATGCGACGCACAATTTTCGGCTGGCCAGCTGTCGAAGGAAATGGAAAAAAGGACAGACATGAAGGATATAAAGAAACGTAGCAGTAAAACAAAACTCAACTTGCAGTTATTAGTGAAAATGTGGTTTTTCGAAAGGGCACAAGTTCTAAAAAGTGGAGGAATTATAGCAGCGAAGAGATGTACATTTATAACAAAAAAAAGAAATTAAACCGTAAAACCCAACATTTGTAAAACTGCCTTCATCACAGCCATGGATTTTAAAATATACAAGAAATCATTGACTTAACTCGACAAAACCGTAGAATAATTTGTATTTGGAAAGCTGTGTTCTCCCTATGGTGAAATCAGTGATTATGTATTTAGACAGACTGATGCAGATAAGTAAAAAAAAAAACATAATCTAAAATACTCAGATAGAAATTGCAAAACTGTTCTCCCTATTATTGATTCATAGAGTTACAAGGAATTCTTGATTTTGTTTGCCAAATCTCAAGAACAAAGGGAGTTTGAAAGGGTGTGTTAAATTCTGCAATCTATGGGATTTGTATTTGTTTAGACACACTGAAAATGCTACTCTGAAGATGTGTAAATAAAATATGATCTATTACATCCAACCATATATATTATTATATGCTTAAAAAAACTGTTCAACCGTTGAGTTTTAAACAATAAACGAAATCATCGATTTTGCTTGCACAAATCTTAAGAAGACAATATGTTTGGATTGATAAGTTATCCCTATTACATAGTTGTTTTTATTTATGTAGACATACTGAAAGGCTTCATTGAAGATGGGTGAAAAAGACAATCTAAAATGGCCGTCTTGAAATTTTACATAGAAGTTGCAAAACTGTCCTCCATTCAACCATGAATTTTTAGGATACAAAACTGTATTGTTGCCAAACCTCAAGTATAAGGTGTGTATGGGAGGGTGTATGAAGCCCATTCTGCAATCTATGACTTTTTTTGTTATGTAGACAACTCCCCTCTGTATAATGGATTTTAGGGATAAAATAATCCACTGCTTTTGCTTTTCTGACTGCAGGAGTAAATTGTGTTTTGGGATGAGGGGGTTGTAACGCCATTATTCAAACTATGAAATTTGTACTTATTTAGATCAATTCAAAAGCTTTAGAAAACAATCCTATACATCTAACTTCAACTTGTTGAAGCTAGTTGTAAAACTGTTTTCATGGATTTTTATGGATACAAGAAAACACATATTTTCTTCACCAAACTTTAAGAAAATGCGTTTGGGATGGTGTCTTCGTCCCATTGTGCAATGTATGATTTTTTTTCTTTTATCTGGACTCACTGAAAAGGGTTCTCTGCAGGTAGTCGTATTATTCCACCCCCAACAGAAGTCTCTTTCTCGGTTTTGTTGCACTTGGAACACACCCAGCCTATCTTAATCCTTCAGCCCAGTCTGCAGTAAAACCTTGGCATGGAGGCAGCAGAACCCCCAATTCTCCTCCCTTTTATGACAGTGAGTGGGCAACACTGGAGAGGATGTTTCAAATCACATGTACTCCAAATTTGCCTAAGAATGACTTATTTTAATGAAATGCAGGTAAATGTATAGTAACAAAATCCTTCTGTGAAGACAGATTTTGTACATCTCACTAGTTGAACAATTTTTTTTCCTCTTTGCATTGCATCTTCTGCAAAACTCAGATTGGGAACAGTATACATCCATGTCAGTGGATGAATGACGATGGAGATGAGGGAGGGACACTTAGGTGGGTCTGTACTGGGAGAAGGAGCACACAGCAGTAGTGCATCTTACCATACTTATAAAGATCTAAAATGCGCCTACCCTCGTCGAGTTCAACCTCATAAGGCGCCGGGCGGCGCTTTACCCTGTTGCTGGGGTACATGCTGTACTGCTCTGACTCTCCTCCAAGACTACAGAAAAAAGAAAACAGTCAAAAACCACGCACATGTCAATGTGGCTATATGAGAAAACGTAGATTTCGTTCTGAAAACATTGTTGAATCACTTGAAAAGTTTTAATACCTTGATGCAAGGAAACACAAAGCCTCACGTACTGAATGCATAAAATATATCGGATTTCAGTCCAACACATCTCAAGCTTTTTTTATATCTTGTCAGAAAGGCAAAGATTACAACCATCTGTCTTAACAAGTTTCTATCCTAAACTCGAAGATACAACGTGCAGATTAAACAGTTTATCTTTCTGACTTCATCGGTACCTGTTGATGGCGGCGAGAGGCTGCGCCAGGTTGTAGAGCATCGCCCGGGCCGGGACAGGAAACGCGTTTGGGCTCAGCTGGACCATTCGAGCGTTGTCTCGGTGCGGCGGCGGCAGCGGCAGCGGTGGAGGTCTGCGAAGTTCCG